>PVHY01001750.1:0-82601 GCA_004024945.1 Uropsilus gracilis
CTGGTCCCTCCATGCGCCCCGGCTTCCCGGGGTTGGGGGCTTCACGGTGCTGCCCAGACCGGCTGGTCGGGTGGGGACCCGCCCCCCACCCTGTTCTCCCACTGGGGAGCTCACCCAGGTGTGGCCAGACGCTCCTCGAACCCCGCTGGCTAGGGAGTCCGGAGCGCCCGAGCCCCTGCCTGGACCTCGGGCAGCCGCCATCACCCGCTGGCGGGCAGGGCTCAAGGCCCCACCCAGGTCCCGCGCGCTGGCAGGTCCAGGCACTGGGGCAGGCCGACCCGGGACCGCTGGTCCCTCCATGCGCCCCGGCTTCAGAACTTCCAATATTTTTTAAAGGGAGTGGTGAGAAAGTACATCCTTCACTTGTTCTGATATTAGCAACTAAGTTTCTAGTTTCTCACCATTGACTATCAAGGTAGCTATAATTTTTTTTTCTTCTGCATTAACAGTTGAGAAATTTTCCATTCTAAGCCTACTTTTCTGATGGTTTATATTATGAATGGATTGCGAACTTGTCGAATGCTTTTACTGCATCTAATAATCTTGTGATTTATCTGCTTTAACTGGTTGATAACTGAGACTTTACTGTTACTTTTGCAAAGACTTGCAATCATTGAATTACTTTCCATGTTTCCATATCAAGAAACAATATTTAGTATGTGAGGACAATCTAGCTGTGATATTTATCACCACATTAATTCCCAGGGTTCACTTGACTGATCTGGCTGGTTAAGTAGGTTCCCCTACCCTCCCTCATTGTTCCATGTGCATTCCCCTGAAATTGCACACTTAGTCAAAGAGGATAACTGACCCTGAACAACTGGCCATCCTTTGGTCAAAGATACATAAGTAACTGCACTCCCTTGAGAAAATTGCCAAATAGATTCTCAAAAAATAATTGTTAAAAACACCTCTTTTTGATACCATCCAACATTTCTACTTCACCTTTTCAAAACACTTTTTGAAATAGTAGTCTATGATGCTGTCATATCTTCTTACTCTCTCCTTCCCACCTGCTTGAAACAGTTCTTCTTTATGTTATTAATAACCTCCATCTTGTCAAATTCCATGACCACTTTCCTTTCCTTCCTTGCATAGCAGCATTTGACTTGGTGGACCACTCCCTTTTCTGATTCATTATTGGTGTCTGTGAATCAGTAGCAGATCTGTAATTCCCTGGTTCAAACTCAACAAGAACAGAGATTTGAACAGCCTTCATTTCCACAGTGTAGAATAATGACTGATATACTGATGATTCATTCATATTTATCGAATAAATGGATTTTCTAGGCTGCCATTGCAGGAATTGTATTATCTACCTACTCAACTTAATTTCATATAGGAAATCATCACCAAACTTTTCATGGGAAAGCCGATGGAAATTACCCAGGAAATGAGAGGAAAGGTAATAGTCACTGGATATCTCACTTTTCAAGTGTTTGCATGAATCAATTTATTTAAATATGGTCAAAGGTAAAGAAGAGATTCAGATATGTTTAGATATGTTCACAAAGGTTCACAAAAATATATATTCACAGTCAGTAAATAGCCAAGACCTATGGATATATATCAGAACGACTTCTCTACCTATTTTAATAGAATGAACAGGAACTAAATCTATTGGTAGCTTGTTGAAGATCATTCTTTTGATGCAAGTGTCAGTATGCTTTCATTTTAAAGGGCAATCTAGTAAATAATTTATTTCCATGGGCTATAGTTCCCATATGAGATATTCATGGATTGTAATATTTATCATAATATTAGTTATCTCTGAATTGATATATACAGGATCAAGGTGAGTTCTACAAAATACTGTTAAGACTTTTTGTAGATAAAGATAGAATTATTATAAAATTTATATGAAATAACAGGCATAGCTAATTTTTCCAGTTTTATTTTTTATTGTTAGTATAAAAGTAGGATGGATTTGACTGACGATTTCAAGACTTAAAGTGTCAGGAATCAAGATAGAATAGTGGGAAGATAGATTATGGTTAGTAGAACACAATAAACAACCTAGATAGGTACCCACAAGAGTGTATTGAAATAATATTTGAGAAATGTGTCGAAAACAATTGATGGAGTAAAGATTGACTTATTTTGCCTAATATAATCCACCCAGTGACATACATGTTACAAATGGCAAGAGTCTTTTATATTAATCTTTTATATTAATAGCTGGATAATAGTCCATTGTGTATATCAGTTATTCTTAATCCCATGTCTTCTTGTGCACATAGGGGGGCATTTTCATGACTTGGCTATTGTAAATAGTGTTCTAATGAACATAGTGTTAGGAGTTGCTTGTGGAATGAAGAAGAAATTGAGACAGAAGAGACTGATAGCAATCTGTGTGTCTAGCATACACAGAATGGGGATCCTGGGAAGCATGTCCAGGTTCCACTTTAATGAAGTTGAGAAATCCCTTACATACCCCAGCAAGGAAAAGATACAATGATGTAATAAGGAAGTAGCAAAGCATACATGACATGCAGCAGGCAGGATGCGGGGATGCGCGATAACAGGAGAATTTACCTTTGGGGGCAACAGTCATTACTAATAGGTCATATGTCTCTTGGGACATTCCAAAGAGGTTAGGAAGCTGGGTTGCTATCGACCACCCTCTAGTGTGCCAGAGGGGGCTAGAGAGATAGGAGGTGTTCATCTTATCTGAAGCTCCATCTCTCTACCTGCTTCCACCCACGTTCCACACATAGGAGTGCATACATACCTTCAAATAAATCTTTTTGCATTCTTCAGGTAGATCTACCTGTGGAAGAATTGCTAGATCACGATGTAGATCTTTTTTTCCATATTTTGAGAAAACCCTATACTGATTTTCATATAGGCTGCACCAGTCTACTTGCCTACCAACAGAATACAGAAGTTTCTTTTTCCTCACATTTTTACCTTCTTGTTTCTGGTTGTTTTTGATAAGGGCCATCCTCACAGGTCTGAGCTGGTATCTCATTTTGGTTTTGATTTGTATTTTCCTGATGATAAATGATCATGAACATTTTTCATGTGCTTGTTGGTCATGTGGGTATTTTCTTTGAAGATGTACCTATTTAGCCTTTTTGCCTATGTTTTGATTGAACTTTGTTGGATTCTATGCATTTTTTGTAGGTCTTGGATATTAACCTCTTGTAGGATGTATAATGTAAATACTTTTCCCCCTGTGTTAGGGTGTCCTTTCACTTTAATGACAGTGTCTTTCATGGTGTGAAACATTTTTGTTTGAAGTAGCCCTAGTCATTTATCCTTGCTTTTTGTTTTCTTTATA
The DNA here is from genome assembly GCA_004024945.1 of Uropsilus gracilis. Taxonomy (NCBI): domain Eukaryota; kingdom Metazoa; phylum Chordata; class Mammalia; order Eulipotyphla; family Talpidae; genus Uropsilus; species Uropsilus gracilis. Next base: position 3,284 of record PVHY01001750.1, read on the forward strand.
GTTACAACTGAGTCCTTGGAACCAGTGTCATGGAATGTTTTGCCTATATACTTTGTTTTCAGGATTTGAGTCTCTAATCCATTTTGAATTGTTTTTGTGTCATGTGAGATAGTTGTCTAGTTTCATTTTTTGGCATATGGTTGTCCAATTTTCCAACACCATTAGTTGATGGTAATTATCTTTTCAGTTTTCATACTTTTGGCTCTTTTGTGAGAAATTAAACATCCATATAGGTTTGGTTTTATTTCTGACCTCTCAATTCTGTTCCACTGACCTATATAATATATATATATATTTTATGCCAGTACCATACTGTATTGATTACTATGAGTTTGTAGTATAGTTTTAAGCCTTGGAGTGTGATACATCCATTTCTCTTTTTTGTTAGAATTGTTTTGGCTATTCTGGTTTTTTATTGTTCCATTTAAATTTCAGTTAGCTTTATTTATTTGAAGAATATTATTGAGATTTTGATAGGGATTGCATTGAATTCATGTGGTTAGTTTGGGTAGAATGGCTATTTCAATAATAGTAATTGTTCCAATCGATGAGCAGATGATCTTTCCATTCCTTTGTATCTTCTGTTTCTTTTTGAAATTTCTTGTAGTCTTCAATTTATAGATTCTTTACATTTCTTTTTAGGTTTATTCATATACTTAATTCTTTTGATGAGATTAGTAAATTGGGGTTGCTTTCTTCATTTAATTCTCTTCTAGTTCATTGTTTGCATAAGAAATACCAATAATTTTCATACATTGATTTTGTAGCCTATTTTACTTTGTTGATTTGTTTCTAAATATTTTTAAATGGTACAATGTATAAATGATACCTATTAGTCCTATCCTAGATATCTTACTAGATTAAAATATGAATACTAAATTTTATTAATAATATGTGAACAATTAAAGAAATGGATTCATTTGCTTTTGATTTTCTATGATAGCTTCTATTATTTGGTCACAATTCTTCATTTTCATCTGCCTTTGGTTGTCTTAATGTTGATGAATATCACTAACCTATCATATTGACTTGGGACTTAGTCATATAACTTGAACTTTTCAACAAGACATGGGCATCTCTGGAAGCTTCCATAGAGTTATTAAGAAACCAGTTGTATTCTGTTTCCCATGAGACTCTTTCTAGAGACTTTGTAGACATGACACCACAAAGAAGGAAGCTACTTCAACTTCTGTCCAAAAATAGGAAGCCACAATTCTAAACCTGAACCACTGCTCTGAGCTAAACCTGAACCTCTGCTCTGAGCTGCTAGAGCTGATGCAGTGATTCATGGATAAGAAATTTCTTTGCTGTTGTAAATTATTGAGATTTAGGGGCCATTTATTACTGCATTTATTTCTGGACACTGGTAGCTAATCCTGTGCATATTCAAAGATTATTAATCCATGATAAGATTTATACTCAAGCTTATTTGATAGTGGTAATTTTTTTGTTTGTTTCTTTGCACCAGTGAATGATTTTTGTATATTTATATGATAGAATATAAACAGTTGTTCTGCTTCTGCCAACTTTTGCTAAGAAAAGTGTATATTGAGATACATCCATAAATAGAAGATAAGAAACACGTAGTAGCATATTTAGGTTTATTTTGAGTGAATTTTTTAAGAATAAGAAAAATAACAAATACATGGATTAAGAAGTATAACACTTAGTTTAGAAGTGATAGAAATCCAATTCAATAACATAGGTCATTGGAAAAAATGTTTGATGAATATTGAGTGTCACAAAAGTTTTGGAAGGGCAAATGTTGTTTCATACAGCTGGAACAGGCAACTCAGATTTTACCACTCATTCTTGGGCTATTGCTTCTACCTTCCTCAGTATACCTACAGTTCCTTTGCTATTATTATGAACCACCAAATAGTGTATATAGTGTTGAATGACTTCTCAAGGCATTTATTAATGCTTTACAACTTGAGAGTGACTTTACCTCATCTCTGTTTCCAGAGAGTAATTTCAAACTAAGGCCTCCTGACAGGACCACCTGTTATCACATCCTCAACTTCAGACTAATCTACTTTGCCCAAAAGTAATAGATTATGATTGAAACTCTCTAGCAAAACTCCATGACTAAAATTAGTGCAGACAATACTCCCTTGTTTGTTGTTGTTCTCAGAATTTAAAAAATTTCCTCTGTATGAGAAAAAACAAAACAAGACAAACACAACAGGTAGCAAATCCATAGAATTTGAAGAAATAACTCAATTATTGGAAATCTGGTGAAAGTTTATCAGTGTATATTCAACTGTCCTTGATTTAGTCTTAGGATGGTATTTCTCAAGATATGGTTCATGGTACATCAAATCAAAATCCCTAGAAAGCTTTATAACAAAAGGTGGATTCTTTGGCTCCACTATATAGCTACCAATTTAGAATTTCTACTACAATGACCAAGAATCTGTGTAATAAATGTTTCTGCAATTGATAGTAACATGTAGATAACCTAAAAACTAAATTTTAAAATAATTTTTTCAGACTCTATTAAATTTGGAAATTGCCAGTTCATAGTATCCTACTTAAAAGTGTTTATGAGATTAAGAGGATGTTAGGTAAATAGGAAAAATTCAACTGCCTGACAGGGAAGCCAAATGGAAAATGATTCCCTGATTATTCACAAATAGGGCATACAACTTTAATTTTCTATATTTTCTTGTACCTCACTTGAATGTTCTTACAAAAGTGGATCTGTTTTTTCAAATATACATTTATTGACTAGCATGTCCGCAGCAATCTTTCTCCAGTTGATTCTTTCTTTATTGTCAACAGCTGCACTTTTAGTTGTCTCCAATTGCTTTTCATTTTCCATCTTGGTTAATAGAATTCTACCCACAAACCTATACCTAAATCCTTGGACCTAGATATATTTAATATGTCATTATTAACCATTTTATTTAACTGTATTTTAATTAACCATTATTAAATATGGTTCAGATGTTATATGTTATTAGAGTTTGAGTTAGTGTTCTATATTCAGATATTTCTGCCATAAACTAAGGATCAGTATTAGAAAATGACCTGTCAGTTCAGGTCTTTTTGTCATGAATGAGTTGCCAGGATCTTCGGGATTTTGGAATCGCACACAAGATTATTTTACAGATAATTTTCGTGCCTCCAGTTTTCCTTCTTGTTTTATAAATATGTTATATATTTGTTTTTCACTTGAAAAAACTCTATCCTAGGCACTTCAGTAGATGCAAGAGGAAAAAAAAATAAACGTCTTCTTTCAAATATTCTAATAGTTATAAAGAAGAATATGGTAAGGGAAAAAGTGAAGAAAGGCAGAGAGAAAAAATGTGATCATACATCAGACTGAGTAAAAACCTAGCAAACTTCAGGATTCAATTTGGAGAACTGTTATTCTGTGGAGGAATTACTGGCAAATTACTCGTCAGGGTCTCAGTTGTTTAAATTTCCTACATAGATTTGAGAGGCAGGCTGTTTAGATGGTCTCTTTTAAAATGCCGTACCACTTGTATGGATGATGGTAGATTTTCTCACAAATTCTCAATACTGCCTGTATCAACTGTGTATCTGTTTTTTAAAATCACTTGTTTATCTGTCTCCTGTCATTTCCTGTGTTGTGCTTCTTATCTATAATTGTATAACAAGTGACAACTGCTGTGTCAAATGAAAGTTTGAGTTTATTGTGCTCATGTGTGGAGTTGTCTGGGAGCTGTCTGGAGTCTATACTAAAGTGCAGTGGACTTACATGTCTGGTTCTAACTGATCTAAAACTTCGATGTGATTGTGGCAGCTCAACAACTTGGTTTTGCTCACTATGTCTTTATTCTCCAATATGCTCTCCCAAGACATTTTCTCATAGCAGCGGTAGAGACATAACAAATCATGGCCATTTCAAGCTTCTGCTGGTTCATATCTCCTAACCTACCTCATCAGCCTACGCATGTCACATGTTTGAGTCAAGGTCAAGGGTCATAGCAGGTAACCCCATCTCCAGCAGAGCACTCTGCAAGGTAATGAGGCAGCGGTGGGATACAAACAGGAATAAATGAGTTAATCTTTGCAATCTTCAACGTTTTTGCTCTTTTTCAAACTTCATGTTTTAAGTTTTATGAAATAGTGTGCTATAGTCACAATTTTTAAAAAAATAAATGCCAATCAAACTTAGTCTGCTGAGTAAATGAGTTGGTCAGGCTCTTTCCCTCATTAGCCTTTATGACCTGTACCTGTGGTATTGTGCCCTCCATGTTCATGCCAGTCCAGTGGGTATACATATGTGTTAGTGCATGCAACTGGGCATGGGAGGTGATAAAGGGGCACTGCCACCTTGGGAGAAGGGCAATTGAGAGAGCACAGAGAGACCTTGGCCCTCCCTACCCTACCTAGTGCATCTGTATAACTACTAGAACCAACAAAGAACCTACCCAGATTGGGGATGCTTGCACTACAAAGTCCTTATAATCTTGACTGTTTTTTCCTAATTCAGCACACATAATTTGATAGTTGCTGATGTTTCATTGGCTTGTGATGTTCTTTTCCTCTTTTTACTATTTTTTAAAGTCTTTACCTATGTATGATATTTGTGTACCATCTTTTGCTAAACAATGAATCAATGATAACTGATGGTCTGCCTACTTTTCCTGTGTAAAGCCCACCAGCTTTAGACAGGTAGATTCTTGAAAATAGCACGACTAATTTTATGAATAAATGACCTGCCAAGAGTTTTACCACTGAGAATAGAGGGAGTAAAATATGTCATCAAAGGGGACAAATTTTTCACTTGCTTTATGAGTTTTAAAAAAATAAAATCATCAAGTTATCATCAGAGACAAATTTGACTCCTTAGGATTTGTACTGTGTAGGTGTAGCTGCAAGAATTTGCACTTTGTGGTCACTACAATCTGCATCCAAACCCTCATAGTTTCACATTATACTGTTGAGTAAACTTCGTAATCTTAGGCAGTAATCTTAAGAAGTTTATAGATTTTATGGATTTCATTTCTTCATCTTTTCATAAAGTGTTATAAAAATTAAATGGGACTTACAAACTCTGCAGGATAACTGTTCAAAAATGTTAATTTTTTAAAGAAAGGAAGGAAAATAATATAACTCAATTTAGTCTTGCTTTTAGAGCTATTCCATAATATTCACTGTGGAATTAGTGTCCTATCACTACCCTAATGACATATCGCTGGAGTGGTTTGTGGTACACAAACAGGTAAAAGTAAGACAGGTCTTGATTGCCAGTGATTTGAGAAAATGCTGGTCAGCTTGTGTGACAGCCTCTGGCTAAAGAATCTGCCTCACAGCCCAGATGGCTGGAAAAACATAATCTCAAACCCTCTGCCTAGCTTTTTATGACATCTGGAGATGTGCTGATGTTTGATGTCCTGACCCAATCCTTCGAAGACCTTACAGAAAAAACCACATTTCTGTATTATTATCTGCATAGACTTCAAGTTCACAGCACTTGGGCCAAAATAATTTGGCAGATTCAGAAGCCAGGAATAAAAAGACATGATGGTGCCTCCAAAGTGACCCTAAACCCACTCGGTAGCTTGTTCTGACATTGCTTGCTTACCTAGCGGCCTGCTGCTTGTCTTCTAGAGACTCGAACAATTCTCTAATGACTATGAAAGTGATTTATTTGCAGTCAAGGAATATCACAATACCAGTTCTGTGGTCTAAAAGAAGTGAATTTTAACCTTGGTACTTTGGGTTTTGGTTTGTCAATTATGTAAAGAAGCTCCCAACAGTGTACTTGTCTGTCAAATATTAAACATCTGGCAATCTGCCACATCCTGTGGAGTTTACATCTTGCTTTTAATTTGAAAAGCAGCATCATAGTTGGGTTTCCATTTAAGTGACTTCCAGGCTTTTGAACTGCATGGAGTTGAATGAAAATATGTTTTACCAGGTGTTTTTAAAGCAAGAAATCTGCCAGAGGAGTTGGGAACTGATTTGCTCATATGTGTAATCATGACTGGTGTTCACCAATCTCTAAAACAATATGGAAAGACATTATAAATCTGTAACAAACCAATTCTTTATATTTTTATGAGACCACATTAAACCTGTAGCTAAGACTTAAGAGAAGACATGTCTTTATTTAATAAAGCCATACCAACTAATGGAAGACCAAGAAACAAGTATTTGTTATTTTAGGGAACTCTTACTTTCTGCTAGAATAAAAGCACATATCATCCTTTTGCATGAGTTCATGCATGAGGCAACTTGATCAAGTGAAAGAAATGGATAGACTTGACTTCTAGTTCTTTGAGATAGAGGCTAACATTGAGAGTCATACTAACTAGGTATGCTCCCATGATGGGCAATTATGTAGGTGAGGGAAAAGCAGTGGAACTGGGCAGAGGAGGAATTTCATTCTACAGAATCATGGACACACAAAAAATAAGGATAACCCTTTAGTGTTTATATGAAGTCAGTGATCTCATCTCTGATTTCAAGTTTGATCAGCCTTTGGAAGAAGGTTGTTGGGAAGCACACACATACTCATTTGGAAAAGGCAAGTTCTTCAGCTGAAGCAATCTCCAGGGAAGGCAATTTACAGACAACCCAGATATGGACCTAGTCTACAAATAGAACTCCCAGCAAATGAAGGGATAAATTCTTCATTCCCCAAAGGGAATTTGGATAGGATAGGATTCACCACGGTATCTCACCACTTAAATTTTCTTCTTATAATTTAATTTTCTAGATCTTTGTTACTTTTGCCATCTATCTGAAAGCATCAAACAATGAATCAAAGTTCCAGATTCATAAATAGGTTCCCTTTCCTTTTATAAAATGGCACAGATTCAAGCTTTATGTTAATGAAAGGTCTATGTGCCCTTTGAATTCAGCATTTATATAAGGGATTTGAAATAACTTGGCAAATAAAATTTCTGTTCTTGTGGACTTTATGAAATTACTGTGATTAATCTGATCACGTCAATTTAAGTGCTGACAGTGTAAGTATGTTTCAAAAAAATTATGCGTTTGCTCTGTACCTGCTAAATGGAGATCTCATGCCAGATAATCTCGTGGACTCTGTGTTTATGCTTCTGAATCATATTTAGCATCACCTTTCCAATTGTACCTGTTGTCGCTGTCAAAATCTCCCATTAATTCCTCTCCATTGCTTGCTGTTAACCACCAAGAGTTCTGATCTTACATCTGCTATTGCTTAAAGTGATATTTTAAAGTGTTAAAGTTACAGTGTAAGAGCTGAAACCATAAAATGCATAGAAGAAAATATCTGCAGTACACTCTAACTTCAGCCTTTGAGATGTGTTGACTGAAATGGCAGGGGAAGCAAAAGTAACAAAAGCCAAAAAACCAAACTGGATTAACTGGGTTATATCATCAAACTATAAAGCATCTGCATAGTAGAAGGAACATGTCAAAAATGGAAAGACATTCTAAGGAATAGGAAAAAATATTTCCATAGATCCAAAAGTGATTAATATACAAAATATAAAAAGAAAATATAAAACTCAAAAATAAAGATAGCCCAATTAAAAAGTGAGTAGAGGTTCAGAATAGGCATTTCTCTAAAGAAATCATGCCGATGACCAAGAGGTACATGAAAAGATATTTGTGATCTCTTATTATCGGGGCAATGCTGTAAATCAAAACAATAAGCTATAATCCCTATCTGTGTAGATGGTTATTATCTAAAAGACCAGAAAAAGTTACGGTACGTGAAGGGGAGTCCTTGTATTTTTTTTTTTGGGGGGGATGGGTATGTGGATTGGTGCAGCAATTATGAAACTATAGTATGGAGATATCTTAAAATATTAGTAATAGAAATAGCATATTATCCAGTTATCCCTCTTCTGGATGTTTACCTGAAAATACGGTTTGCATGCTAGAGTAGTTGGGGTTTTTTCAAAAATTGGAAGAATGCTTTTATCTAAGACATAAAAAAACATAAACTAGATAAATATTTTGAATTACTGCCTTCTTGCTAATCAATGTGAGATTACACCATTTTCTTTCTGGATGCCCAGCTGCCAAATTTTCAAGTGAAGTGGACAGAACAAACCATCACTTTATGGGACTGATTACAATCTGTGCTATCTTACAAGAGTTAAAATTTCACCGAAGTACCATATAAATGATTTGTTTAAACCTCTTGGGTATATTTTAATGAGTTATATATTTTCTGTATTTGTGAAAGGAATGAAACCATTAAGCCTTCCTTTTTTGGCACTATCACCAGTATTTCCATTAGTTTGTCAAATTAAAGCTTATAGATGCTATTAAAATGACTATATTAAAAAATCATTTTTTCTATATTATACATTTTATTTTTTCTGTCGACAACCATCTGATCAACATATTCATGTAAGACAGTGGTTCTTAAGACACTGGCATTATTTTCAGCATCACTTATTAATTTTTTAGAAATGCAAATTCTTGGGTACCACACTAGATCTTTTGATCAGAGTTGGAGTTGAGACCCAGCTGTCTGTATTTTAATGTGTTTTCTCTTTAACAAGTGACTGTGATACACAATGAAGCTTGAGAATTCTTAGTTTAAGACATTGATTTTTTGCCATGACTATTCATTGGAGTCACCTGTGGAACTTAAATAAATACTGAGGCCTGAGTACCACCTCCAAGATTCCTATTTCAATGTTCTGAGGTCATATGGGCACTGGATTTTTTGAAATCCCCTGAGGTGATCTCAAATGTGTAGCCAAGGTTGAGAACCATTTGTTTAATAGGATCAAAAGAAATAGCATCTAGGCTTGATAATTGTTGGTCACTGAATGGAATTAGAGCTGGAAGCTATCACTGGCATTTTAAGATAGGTCTTTGAGATTGGCCCTGTCTTCATCTGAGTTCAATTAAGAAACTTAAGTGCCTCCAGAAAGCAAGCAGACTGTTGATTGTTAGAAGTGGCTTCCTTGTTTCAGTTAGCATGAAACTCTACAGTCAAAATATAAGCTGCTTGTCCAGTGGTATGTATGAGAGGAATATTGTAAAATGAGCTTTGTGGATAAATGGAGAACTTCATTGAGAAAGGAAAATCAATTCCGGGTCATTCTCAGGTAAGAGAGTACAGATGGGGTGCTACTCTGATTTGTGATTTTACATCTTTTTTTTCAAGGTGAAACAATACTATAGGCCACTATTAGCCTGAAATCCCCCATTTAAACCAGCACTTAAGAAATATAACTCAAGGCTTTTTTTTTCTTTTTAATTTTTTCTCTTTTTTAGTTTATTTTTTTAATTTCTTACATAGATAAATGACTGCTGGGATCCCTTCCCCCTCCCCCCACCCTGATGGCCTGTCCGTTCACTCAGATTTCTCTCTCGTTGTTTGACGATTTATGTTCAGTCCATTGGTCTCTCTTCCTTTTCTGTGGTTGTGTCTATCTGACAGGGAAGGGACTGTGTTCCTGGTACACAGCATTCTGTGCATGAAGAATTGTAGTCTTACCTTTGCACAGGGCAGCCTGTCCATGCTTGTTTGAGGTTTAACAATGTCTTCTCATTGCTGGCTGCCCGGTTCCAATCCATTCTCCCTGCATATCTGTTGCCTCTTCACCCTATAGCTCTGCCTTCTGGCTTGGGGGGGCCTTGCTCCAGTCGTTTTCTGTAATGAGGTTTCTTGGTGAGGCTAGGCATCCACCGATGGCCTTTGTGGATCATTTCCACTCTCTCCCTTTGCAGATTTGTTGTGGAGCCATGGATTTGGTGTGTGGATGCTGCAGTGGGCCTATCAGGTGTCAGCTATGAGCTGATTGAAAATGACTTAATCAGACCTATAGGTGGGGGGGGGCAGGAAGAATGATATAAGACAAGGTAGTGGCCAGCTTGAGATTTCCTGAGCTCTAGGAAAGAAGAGAAGCTGAAGAGCTTCATAGCGCCAGGTATGGCCACTTTCTTCCCTTGCCTTTGACAGTACCTGAGAGGAACACCAAAGGCCCCCATGTAGTATCTCAAAGAGCTGTTTGATGTTGGTGCAGGTCAGTAACTTACAATGAGCTGTTAACACTAGTGTTTGACACCACTTCCTAGAGACCAGTGGTCACCAGCACTCAGTATCATCGCCTTTTGAGAACTGTTGATCATCCCGCACAGCATTGTGGTACGCCTGTGTGTTTGCTGTTTGGTTCAGTGACTAGTGTTGTCTCTCCCAACCTTCAACCCCTGTTGCTGGCATTGCTTTGGTGTCATCTCAGCTGCCTGACCTGTGAGCACCTCCAGCTGCGGTGAGTTGAATCTCAGCTGGCTGCTTGCTGGCTGCCATGAACTCCAGAAACTTGTTGGTGTGATACTGCCATCTTGGATGAGTGGCCTTTTGTTTAGGATTTCTGAACCCTGTGCACACTATCTGGGGTGAGATAGCTGACCGCTTGTGGCTTTGAGACCTCCATTTCCCACTTGTTAAATAAACCCCAGTGTTATTCCCTGAGCCTAGGGGTCTTGCGATTTTACAGGTGGGTGAACAACCCACAATGAACTCTCTTTTATCTGTTCTTGTGACTTGGATATAGCACTGCTGTCGCCCTGTTTAAGTCCTAACTGCCACCTTAGCAGTGTAATTTCCTAAGACACTAAAGGTGAAACTTGTTCTCCATTCTCTCATTGTTTCTGCTACCACTTATTCTGGCTAGTTCAGCCATGGCTCTGCTAAAACAAAATGATATGGACTAACCTAAGAAATAGCAAGCCATTGTCCTGCTTTTTGCAGAGTACTCCCCAATCTGAATGAGACTAGTCTGTATCTTGGTTAAGATGACACAGTGACAAACGCCCTGATAATTTTTTCTAGATTTCTGTAGGGTGAGTTAGGCTTTTTCCTCCATTAACCTGTATAACCGGCACCTGGGGTATTGCATCTTCCCCATGAGTATGTGGTCCAGTGGGTATGCACATGTGTAAGTGTGCACAGCGGGTCTAGGAGAGAGAATAAAGGGACAGAGGGAGTGTGAGAGAGCGTGAGGGAGCATGACAGAGCATGACAATGGGTGTCACAAACAGGCCCATTGCCCCACAATTGGCAGTGAGAATGGGATATCTCCAAATAGTTGGCTATTTGTTATATTAATATAAAGATCTGGGAAGATATTTGTTATCATTTCTTATTATTAAATTTTGAATTTATTGGGTAAGGGTCTTTGGTCAAAGATCATTTTAGGAGTTTAGCAAATGTTTTGTAGATTATATAAACATGAAGATGTAGTGATTACTTAAATAAGTAGATTTTGACTGCCTGTGGTTGTGCCGGTTTGAGGCATAATTCCTTTTTCTTGGGTTGCTTAATGAAGACAATATAGCAATCTAGAAACTAGGCTAATATACTACTTCTTCATAAAGTATAGGCTGACCATGAGCCAATAATTTTTTCCACCACAATCTAAGCTAAATATAATTAAACTCCTAAACATAACTCCACCTGTACTTGGGATATTTTCTGTTCCAACTTTTTAGGGATTCTTACCTTTGTATTTGATGGCATCTCACAGTACAGGTTGTATATTGTATTGTATTCTGACTGAATATTTAATATGATATGGTCAGATCAAGCCAGTCATATTTTTTGTCGGAATCTAGACAGTTTTATCTCAGTGACCATGGTTGTACATATTTGTATTTACTTCCTGGAAGTGGACAAATCTAGAAGAAGATATTTCAGGTGACAGAGTCGAAATGCTAAATTTTGGTCTGCTTTTAAGATAAAAGTAAGGACTGATAGAGGTCTAGATTTCTCACAGATGAATTCCAGTAGGAGGATGGGTAACTCGGACCTTATTTCTGATTGGGTAGTATATCTAGTGAATAGTTTCACTGCTAGTTGAAGGTATCTGAGATGGGAAAACCCAGCCATTTTTTTTAATCCATCTTTTCCAGATCTACGAAGATTAATGTAATTAAGACAAAGGATGCAATTTATTTTAAATGAAGAAAGCCCTGATGTTTTAAGGCACAGTTCTCATTCCTGTTGTCAGCACAGAAAAGACATGGACCCTGGAAATGCTTGTTAACTTCCTTTCTACCAGCAGCTGGGTGGTCCAACCCAGACCATTTGTTAAGCATTATTGAAGGTGATTGGGTAAGGATAAACACTTCTTGGCAGGAAGAGGAATCGGGTAGTAGTAGCAACTGCAATATACTGTGAGTAAATGGAAATTTGTAACTTCATTAAAAGTAGCCTGTTTGTGATCTTCCCTGAAGAGTTGAAGTTCTTTATCTTACAGGCGGAAGAATGACTTATGAAAGGTAATAACCTCTTGGTTGACTTCATGTATTCTGCTTTCGTCCTTTCAGGTACGTGAGGCACATCACCCTGGTGATAAGTATATTTTACTTCTTATAGCATAATAGGATGTAGTGGCCTAGGCGAAAGTCAGAAGTCCAGGCTTTCAGAGACAAACCATTAATGGCTCACCACATTTCCTCCATAAAATGAAGGCAGCAGTAACTTTTCTTAATCTCCTAGGAATGTCATGTAGATAAAGGCAACCCCTAAAGAAGTGGTGGTGGCTCTTTGAAGAAAGCTTCTATGTAAATACCAGATAATAATAAGAATGATAAAAACTTGAAGCATCTGAGTATGGGTAAAGAGTAGTTTAGGATGAAACCACATCAAATAGTTATTTCTTAACTGCTGTTTCCTGCACTATGTTTATCTTTGATGACTCTAATCCAGCTGATTACAACACATGTACAGCACAGCTCTGTGGTGAATTCTGGAAGCCAGGGATGTGGGGTTTGAGAGAGAAGTAGAATAGAAGGTCTGGGTGACATTTTTATGCCTCCTGTGGGAGTTGGGTGGTAGCAAAAAATGGTGATCATGGCCTTTGTCCTTCCCCAATGGTAAACTAATGTAATGGATCCTGCTCATAGTAGTGACTACTTATAACGTCTTTAGTATAGCATTGTAATTATTTGTGGACTTGCTTTTATTTTGATTGCCAATTTCTAGAATGTAAGGAATGTCTCATCATGGTAATTTCATACCTGACCTAATGTATCATATAGTGAATGCACAAGAAGAGTTTGATAAATGAAAAATAGTATTGACTTCTATTTAAGCCTATTTAAAACTCTTTGTTAGGTACAATTCTAAACAGGTGTGCACATGAGAGCATGTACACTTCGTATTATAGCTTTGGAGTGCAGTGTATGAGTATTCAGTGCAGCTATAAAAGATTGCTTTGGGGGCATGTCTTATAATCACAAAAGTAGTGAAGCTTATGTAATTCCCAATCTCTTGAAGCCCAGAGTTCAGGTTTGACCAGTGCTTCTGTAGTATAGAATCCTATACCCAATGCTTTATATTAGTGCTTCTCAAGATACATGATTATCATTTAAATGCTGGTTGCAGATGCAAGTTAATTGGGTCACACTTAGACCTACAGATTTGGAAGTTCTAGAAGTAGGTAGGGTCCAGAAGTTTGTTTCATCAAGTCCTCCAAGTGGTTCAATGAACACCAAAATTTAAGGACTTTTATACATAATTGTGGAAAGAGTTTACAGAGAATATGTGAGAAGCATCTGTGAGGTTATGTTATAAAATGGTGGATACCTTCTCTTTAGGAAAGTAACCTTGTTAAACGTGGGTGAGTTCAGCTGGTGGCTGGTATCAGCCATTCATTTAGATACTGGAATAACTTAGAGCTACCAAGCTAGCTCTCTGCTAATCTGGTTAATAGGGAAAGAAAAAAAAAAGACTCCAGTCATCCACAGTCAACCCTCATCAGATGTGTCCTATTATCTTTGTTTTACAGATGTGCAAAATGAAGGACAGCTGGTACTGTGTTGAAGGATAGTGTACTGCTGATTCAGACCCATGTAGTCTCACTCTTGGTCAGTGAGTATTCATACTAGCTTGGTATTGGGATTACTTAATGGAACTTGATGAACATAGGATAGACCCTGGCCTAATGTATGAAGTCTGGGCTTCTGTTTTCTGTTAGCTCTCCAGGTGATTCTGATATACTTTCTATTTTAATTCTAGAGAATTCTCAGATGCCCCTGGGAGCATTTGAAGAAACAAAATGGCTTAGTCTATACCCCCTAGTAGATTATGTCATAAACTCTGTCTGGGGCCTTGGTGTCAGTCTCTTGTTCAAAGCCCTCCATGATCTCAGGTATGGCCAGAATTGATGTTCACAGCTTGAGTCCATGTTCCTAACTACAGGATGGAACTGGCTTACTATCCAAACTACCTTGTGTAATGTCTGGCAGGTAGTTGTACTTTGTGACTGTTTGCTGATCTGTGCCTAAGGTTTTATACTTCCAAAACTGCTATTTTCCCAGAGTGGGTCCTATGCAAAAATTTGAAATTCTGATGTTTGTTCTTAGCACTGCATTTCTTCCCCCCTTTGGTCCTTCCATGCCTTCTGGAGTATCTTGCATTCTAAGACTTTTCACTTTGTAGGGTAAGCAAGTTGGTCAGGCATTTTCCTCCATTAGTCTGTATAACCAGAACCTGTGGCATTGTATCCTCCCCATGATTTGTGTGCATGCCTGGGCCCAGTGCGTGCATATGTGAATGGGCTCACCCATGTCTGAGAGGAGAGAATAAAAGGGTAGCATCACCCCGGGAAGAGAGTAAGAGCAGCACAAGAGAGAGCATGTGTGAAGGTGAAAGAAAGAATACGCAGATTCCTGGGAGTTGGGGAGCTTGCCTGCTCACCACCCCCTCTGACCCTGGCCTGGCCCTACCCTGCCTGATATGTCTGCATGACTGCTTGAACCAGTAAAGAACCAATATAGATTGGTGAGCCTGATGCTGTCCCCTGCAATTGAAGAACAGGCTGCTTAACATGACATACTTCCTGTTTTTTGAGTTGTCCTTACTGCAGCCAGAAACTCTGCAGGGTTACTGCCTTACTCTGGTCTCGGTTACTTTCAATGTAGGAATAGTATAAATGTTCTTCGTTTCTGAGTGTTGTACTGAGGTCACTGACATTTTAAGTACCCATGGAGTATGTGTTAAAATGAAATTTCGTGACCACTCCATAATACTAAATTCAAATAGAGTTGAGTCAGATTTTTCTTTGAATAAGATTTTCAAGTGGTCCTTTTCTACCGCTTGCCTTGAGATTCAAGGTCTTACCCTGGCACAATTCCATGCAAACAGGAATCTTCTATAGACATTTATTGAACTGAGTAGAAGAAGCCACTAACTACATCTCTGCTGAAGTAATGTCTTCTATGATATTAATGAATTATGGGAGTTGTCTAACGTCCCCAGTGGTATTACAAGGGGGGAAAATATGTCCTGACTGAATCTACCCACTGATATTTAATGGACTTCACCCCAACTCCATTCCAAAGAGACCTTAGGTGCTGAGGACTACAATCCCATCAGGCCATGAATCTTCTTGGAGGGGGTTGCTGGGGACTAAGTGGAGTTAATTAGCAGTCATGCTTGATATAAATAAAAAACATGTGGCCCTGGAGGGGGCTCAGTTTTGCATGCCTCCAGTATATATGTAGGGTCCCACCTCAAAACCCTTTACCAATAGTACATATTGACCAGTTAAGCTCAGTCACTCTCCTCTTCCTCTTTTCATTTCCCTCATAAATAAACATTAACTTTTCTGTGTGTGCCTGTCTTTGGGTCTTGTTCGGAATTTTTCAAGCATGACTGAGGACTCACACCCAGGCCATTCTTTTCCCCTTTGAGGTTGCCCTGTTATCAGTCTTTTACATTTAAGAAGAGTTGCTCAGGGTTACTTAACTTGAATTTTTATTCTCAGGAACCACTACATGTATATGTCCTTTCAGAAAATTCAATAAAGCTCTTTGATCACATTTTATTACTACTTCCCAGCTCTGTACCACAGAAGACCCTATTCTCCTTTCCCCACCCATCAGAGGGTACTCAAGGACATAGCAGGTGTCTTACTTTTCCTGGTGGCCATATATGCTCCCATCTGTAGCTCAGAGGATCCAACACTTGCATTTATAAATGTTATTAGTTTTCTTATTGCCAAGTTCTAAGTGGGTTTGCCCTGTATTTGGAATTGATGGGTTTTAAAGACTTAATGTCCAAATCAAATACCTAAATTGGCACCCAATTCCTAATTACCCATTGATTCTCAAAATATCCCATGAACTCCACCAAGCAGAAACAGGAAATGAACTAATACAGGCCATCTGCCTACTGGGATGAATGCTATTGGAAAGAGTAGTTTTAAAATTTCATTTTGGGTTTAAAGATTTGTTACTTGGGAGGGATTTTGTACTTGGAACTACTTTATATTAATGGAAAAAATAATTTTATAGTTAGTATTTTTCAAGAGTTTATATTATGGAATCTTTCTCAGAGTTGCATTTTTGTTTTCAAATCTACAATTTTATGTACTTGACAAATATCATTTGAAGATCAGTGTTCCATTTTAAGTATATTACATAATTTATTGTCTCAAAGATTCTCAAACTCTCAATCCTTATTATATCTCAAAATCAATTGGGAACATTAAAACAACACAGAAACTGTATCCTAAGTCTCAGACCCAGATATTCAGAACAAATTTTTAGTGAGAGCTAGTCACCTGTATTTAAAAAAAAAAGCAAATCCAAAATGTTTTAGGTGACTCTATAGAATAACCGGAACCGGAAATAAAGTATTTTAAATTGATCTGATATTCAGAATAATGAACTTTTAGATTACTTGTTTTCTAACTTTCTTTGAGAAAAGCCCTACCTCTTTCACTTTTTCCCATTGTCTTTTTTTTATGAAAGAAATTATCTGCAGTTACTTTTGGAGGAAGACTGGCATTTTTAGAATTTTAAAATTGAAGCTAAATTAAGCATTTCAGACTTGACATGAACTTGGAGAGTGAATATAAACAAATATAAAGAGCAAGAGTAACAAAAGTTGAAAATTCTTTTATATTACAAAAGATTTACCCAGGATTTTAAGTGGTAGATGTTGGATTTTGGCTGTCAGAGATTAAAAATGGAGGATGTAAACCTGTATGAGTGGTCTTTGGTTGCAGGCAATAGAATTGATTATTCTAACTTAAGGAGAAATTAAATTTGAGGGGGTGCAGGATGAAAAGGAAAGACTGAGGAAATTTAAGAAAAATCAGAAGGAACAAAATCAGGCATTCCAGTGATCTCAATAAGAGCAACCTCACAACTGTTTCTTGGCGATTTAAGGTTGAAATGAAAGCATTCCAATTTTTTCTTCTAAATTTTCATTACTCAGTTCAAGCTACAAAGCCCCAAGACAGAAAGTCCAATTTGTCCAGCTTAAGTAATATGCCCACAAACTTGGCAGGGAAGGCCAACCACCTTGATTTATAGCCTCTTCAGGACTGGCCCTAATGAGGGGAAATAATCCCCCAGAAGGCTGTTACCAAAAGAAGGTGGAAAGGATGCAGGACAGCCAAAAAAGCAATCCTTCTCTAGGCTCTTATTAAATGATTTTAGCTAGAAAGCAAACTCAGATATACAAATGAAGTGTGTTAGAACCATGTAAATTATACTTCTTACAGGCCAATTTCATTCATTCCTTCAAAAGCCTGGAGAAGTAAACATTACTATCCTAGGTTTTTACAGATAATGTACAAATTGATATTCAGAAAACCATTTGGTCCCTTGGCTAAGGTCACAGAGTTGGCAAATGTCAAATTCTAGGGAATAAACTGAAGCTGTCAGACTGTCATCCACACTTTCCTGCCTACTGGCACCTAAGAAGTTTGAGACTATAAATACAGGAGAGAACCGTGAAAGATGATAGGTGTCAAAGGAGGGGAAAAATGTTTTCTTTGGTGGAAATGGGATGGATCTTGAGGGAGGATTGGGACCTGTGGGGACACAGTAACCCAAAGGAAAGCTATGGTAAGATGTATTTCAAGGAGAGATAAAACTGAACAGGAGCTTAGGCTGTTGAGATGAATCAGTGAGGAAAATGGTGTGTAGGTTGGTGTGGTCTTAGTTTGGATTTTATTTGTCTAGTAGTAGGAAGTAATCAACACTTTTTGACCAGGCAATCTGTGTTTAAGTTCTGTGCTGGTGGGAATGCAAACTGGTTCAGCCGCTATGGAAAGCTGTGTAGAAGACCCTCAAACGGAAAATGGACTACCATTCGATTCAGTAATTCCACTTCTGGGAATTTACCCAATGGGCACAAACACTAATTCAAAAGTTCCCCTATATTTGGATGTTTATCGCAGCACTATTTACAATAGCCAGAATCTGGAAACAACCCAAATGCCGCCAAACAGATGAATGGATCAGAAAGTTGTGGTATATGTACATGCAATTTTATTCATCAAAAAAGACAAATTTATGTCATTCTCAGCAACATGAATGGAGCTAGAAGGAGTCATATTAGTAGAAATAAGTCAAAAGAAGAAGAGTATTACTGGATAGTCTCACATAGGTATATAGGGAAAACAAACAGACTAGAAAGGTTTAAGACTGTCAACAGAACTGAGGCATAGAACAAGAGAGGGGGAAGAGGGGAATATCGGGGGAAGGATGGACACAAGCAATTAAGATGGTTCATGGGTGATAAAATGGTGGGAGAACCTCAAGGTAGACAGTGATGTAAAATATATCTATGTGTGCGCAATTAAAAAAAAACCGCTAATCTGAAAACAAACAAAAAAACCAGTGTAGTCTGTGTCCCCATGAAGTATAGATAGGAGTGGCAGACCTCTGAGAGAAATGACGGCAAGTTAGTGAAGCCTTTTGCTGGAGAGCTGTCCATGACAGTGGGGTAGCTTAAAAAGGTTTCAGTCCCTGAATGGATGTTGGTAGTAGGGTAAGAGTGAGGGAAATGTCAAAGTTTTGAGTAAAGAAGCTGTTGGTACAAGGACAAACCTTGGGAAAGATGGAGCTGTTTCAAGACCTTTACAAACAGGTGGCTAGGTGTTAGAAGAATCATGTGACCAGGAATAAAAGGCAAGAAGTTATCTGTAAAGAAATAGTACTTGAAATACAACAGGAACCAGGCAGAGTGAGCTGTTGAAGTTAGGAAATTGAAAACTGATACAAGTGTACTATTGTATCTTACAGATGCCCCCTCATATCATTCTGCCCCACCCCTGAGAATGTGTTCAAAGCTGAATTGGAGGCTATTGTTCATATAAAAGTTACTTAGTTTTTCAAACACTTAAATAACATTTTTTGTTTCAAGCTTGGAACGATTTCAAATAATTTGCTTATGTCCCTTTCTTAAGTTTAATTTAGTATTCCTTATGATGTGGTTGTGTGGATAAGAGGGGAGGAAGGTAAACAATCTTTAGTACAGGTAGGTAGTACAGCACCATGGAGGGAGCTGGAAAATAAATTGGAACTTTGTATTGGTGAATTGTCTCATTTTACAGCTATCAAAAGGATGTTTATCTGTCTTTTGATGCTGAGAACACAGGAAGTGCTGGAGATGGCATCAGAAATCTAGGTAACGTGAATCTTACCTCGTAGGAAACTTGTGAGCTTATGTGTGAAGTGAAGAGATTCACAACCCTCTAGTTTTATTCCCTAGGTGTTTATTGTTGACATGAGTATAGAATGTTGTTATGTTTGCCACAAATACAGATGGTCAGTGTTTAATTTTCAGAAAACTAGAAACCTGATTCTCAAATAATTTAGAAGTAGTGCTAGTTCATTCATATAGTTCATTAATCAGGAAACTAGATGGATGCAAAGCTGGTTCAAAGAGCCTTTGAGGATCAAGGGTATATATAATCCATCAGGAAAGGCAGATTTAACTTTTGAAGCTAGAGTCAAAACTGCTTAAAGTCCTACTGAGCAACAATGTCCTAACCTTTTTGGGTTGTCTATTCTACCAGGAAAAAGTAATTTACAACTCCATAGGATCAACAGCTACCAAATAGGCTTGTGATCTAGACCTTTATCAAATTTAAAGAAGAAATCAGACAGTGTTCGTTTTACTAGTGCAAAGGTTGGCAATTTATATAGGGCCAAAATCTACTGGCCACCTGTTTTCATAAATCAAGTTTATTAGTAACATTTTTGGGAACAAAACAATATTTGTGTACTGTCTGTGCTGATTCATGTGCTGTACAAGCAGAGCTGAACAATTGTGACATAGAATCATATATGGTCTCCCTAACCTAAGTTATGTTTTGTCTGCTTGGTCATTTAAAGAAAGGATTTGCTAATTCCTGGCCTAGAAAAGTGAAAATTTTCCTGGATTCATTGTGAAACAATGAATATGAAATATATTCTTGAGCCTGTTTACATTGGGTAATTTCTTTCAACAAGAGAAAAGAATGAAAATCTTATACTTAGAAAATGTATGCTGATTAGAAAGGTCAGGGGTCATGTGCTAATTCCAGGTCATAATCCAGATTTAGTTATGTCAGTCTCTTTGTGTATATTTCTGGGGGTGAGTGAAAGAGAGCAAAAGAGCAGAGAGAGCAGTATTTGCATTCGTTGTCTCAGGCATCCGAGCATGAGTAGCCAATGTTGAAAACTAAGAGAGTGGATATTATTTCCTTGCCTCACACCCAGCAGCTCAGGGGAACCACAGAAAACAGTCTGACTAAGGTGTTACTCTGGGAGCCAGAGACCTGTTTCCAAACAGAGGCTCATTGTTTGGAGGTTTGTGTTTAGTTTGGGTCCAGAAAGACTTACGTTTTCAGCTCCTCAAATACTCATCACCTCCCTTCTCAGAAGCAGTTGTGGAGATGAACCATAAGTTCTGCCCACAAGTCTATTTGCTTGAGAGACAAAAAGCAGGGTTAGTTCTATATGAAAAATGGAAACCATATGAACCCCACTTGCCCCCAAATCCACATTGTGCTTCTTTTCCCCCAGAAGAAACAAGGAACCTACTCTTCAGCAAAATGAAGTTACCAGTTCTGTTGTGTGATAAAATCACAAAAGCTTTCCTAGAAGCTAATACATTAAAATCATTGAGAACATGATTTTCTATTTCCCCCAACTCAACTTAATGCTAACATCTCAGCTATTATCACAGTATATCTTTACAAGTATATTTAAAAACATACTTTGAGATCGTAAAACCTAAATGTTCATGATGGGTGCACAGATGAAGAAAATGTGGTCTACACAGATAATGGGAAGTTACTCAGTTTTCAGAAAGGAGAACCCATTATAGGCTATGGCATGGGTGAACCTTGAAGGAATTCTGTTAAATGAAATAAATCAGTCACAGAAACAATTACTGCATGAGTCCACTTTTATGAGGTATTTAAATTAGTCAAACTCATTGAATTGCAGGAGAAAGCAAAGTGAGGCTTCCTAGGGTTGCTAGCAGGGAGAAATAGGGTGGAGTTGTCCAACAGATTCAGTCATGCAAGATGAAAACGTTCTAGAAATCTGCTATACTTTGTTTATAAATGTGGTTTAAGACTTAAAAGCAATGAATAATAACATATAAAATGGGAAGTCATTTGCTCATATAAGAAATATGTTATCATTAAATTCACATTCCTGCATTAAAAGAAACTTAGTAAATCAGGAAGGAAGGGGAACTTCTTTAGATAGCAAGCATGCCATAATGAAATGTTGAAAGCTTTCCCTCTGAAATCTGAGGTGGAAAAATCTTACATTTTATAATAGAGTTATCTTAAGAAGAAATTTCTATTTTAGGGCAGTTGGTCACTTTTTCTTTAGGGAAGATCCAAAAATCAACAGGTAGTATTCAAAAGTAGGCTTGCCAAAAGGAGTTTCCTATGAAGAAGTCTATTGTCTTTTAAAGGAAAGGGTTTGACCAAAAGTTGCAATGACCTAATCCAACGATTTTAAATAACTTAATTGCAGTGTTTTGTTCTATTTGGATTGGATGGTAGCTATGAAATTAAAGGTGATGCATTCTGTTAATGTTGAAATCTGGCTGGACCATGATTAATGAGACACCTCATATTCTAGTCACTTTGATTGCCTTAATCATTGTCCATCTCCTTTTCATACAGTAATTACAACATAAATTTGTAGTTTTTTTAGTAGTTTTCCATTTTCTACACAAGGAAATAAACTCAGATTAATTGTTAAGAAAACTAATTTCAGGGAGTTCTTCGAAAGTTATCATCCATCTTCACAGTTTATCATTGAGTAAAAATGATTAACAAGTGTAATTTTCTGTTATATTTAGGTAAAATGTAGGAAGTGTTTTGCATACCCAAGTGCAATAGTGAATTTTCCCACATTTTATGACTATACTATCTACCCTTCTGTTTATTTATTGTAATTAATTTTGATATTAAAAATTTGTGAGATCCACAATCAATTTTTGTCCGATGCTTAGTACAAAACTGTTTGAATGAAGTGCAGTGTTTCAAGAGGTCTGTTCTTCCACTACTGTAAAGCTCATTGTTGAGATACTTTTTCTTGTATTTTCTGTGTTCAGACACATTCTTTAGAGTTCCACATCTTATTGTTTATTCTTTTTCCCCCTTTGTATTGTCACATTCTTCTTCTTTCTCTCTTCAGCATGATGGTTTACAGTTTTCATTTTGTTTTCTTGTATACTTACTTCATTTATTCCAGTAGTCCACAGCTTCTCTAAAAAAAGCCAAAGACCTTAGTACTGTTTCTGTGTCTTCCATGTGGGGCAAGCAAATATAATCAAAGATCTCAAGTTGTCAATCACATGGCACACACACTGGGGAACACTGGTGTGTTAGGATACTTTGTAACTCATGCATTATGAATACTGACAGTGAATTCCCAGACTTTGTGTCTGTCTTGTTAGTTTTTGTTCATAAAATGACATTAAGGATTATCTTTCTCCTAATAACCTTATACAGTAACATATCAATTCAGAAGAAGCTATCAGTAGCAAGGATTTCACTTCATGAAGGCAGGAATAATTATTTCAGTACTTACATGGAACCTGATGTCAAGATTGGCTTTTAGCTAAAACTTAATACACATGAATGGCATGGATAATGGAATGCAAGAGTGAGGGTCTTCTCTAAACATTATACTAGCCACTATTTAAAAAAATTGACTGGGACAGTGATAAGACTATATTTTTTCTTCTTTAATCTGGGTTAGGATTTTTCAGCTGGAGTGATTATTGTGAAGCCAAGAAGTGATGCTGGAGATTTGTTCCAATCACCCATTAACTCTCTACCTCTTCCATCGGTTCTAGGTTGAGTGTTGATCCTTTGGATTGCTGCTGGATGCAGAGGCACAGCTGACACAGGTTCCTGAATGTGACAGGTAAGAATTTATTATGCTGGTTCATGATACGGTGTCTAAACATCCTGTTCTTGAAAAACAAACAACTTGCTAGTTCTCTGATGATATGTGTAAATTGCTTTGCTAGTAAAAACTGAAATTTATATTGGGTTATTTATCATAATGCAAGTAAAGCCAAGAATTATGAACACAAAGATAAAAGGCCTGTCTTAAATCAAACAGTAGATGAAAAGAATTGAGAAACAATCATTTTTGTTTAAAAACATATCTTCAAAAAAAATGTAGTCAGTATAAGAGATTATTGATCCTACGTAAAATCAAGTAACAATGAATAGAATGGTTTTATTACTCAAGCCTTGGGAGAATTATGTATAATATTAATTTATAATAACAACCCTTAAACTATTTCTAATAAAAACCAAAATTCTGGTCTAAATGCTTGTGCATTTACAGTTCATGCTAATAAGTTTCCCATAATGCATCCTCAAGGATATCATGGAAACCTATGTTGTGGAGTATTCTGCCTGTATTTTATTCAATTTGTGTCGTGTCTTCAAGTCTTACAACCATGTCTTTAAAGCATTTTGAGTTAATTTTTGTGCAAAGTATGAGACAGTGGTCTGTTCGTTCTTTTACTGTGGTGGTTCGGTTTTCCCAGCACCATTTCTTGAAAGGACTTTCATTTCACCAATGTATATCTTTGCTCCTTTGTTGTGAAGTAACAGTTGTCCATGTAGTATGAGTTTATTTTTAGGCTCTCGATTCTAGTCCATTGATTTGTGCGTCTGTTTTTTTGTTCCAGTGCTAATTTGTTTTGATTACTATATCATTGTAGTATGATCATTTAGAGGGCAATGTGGAAGAGTATTCCACTGAAAATTTACTCAGGAACTGTTTGAACTAGGTACTGTTATTATTGCCATTTCATGTATGAAACATGCAGGCAGAACAATTATTTCACCATGGTTCACATAGAATATAAGTCAGAATCACCACAAACATTAAAGGCACATATTGTATGACAGATTCCATACATGTGATCACCTTTTATTCCATTTTATAAATAAAAATATCAAAGTTCTAGTGTTAAGGTATTCATTGAAATTTATATTGATGGGGATTTTAACTCGTGCAATAGGATTCCAGAGTTAATTTTTTTAGTTGGTGCACTAAGTGACACTCTCATAATGGGAGAATTAAACATATTTATCATATTGTAATTAACCATTCTATGTAGTTAATGCAACATATGGCATTCAAATATAAAAACTGAGCCTACCCACCAGCCCTCAATTTTAATTTATTTTGGTCGAAGCAATAGGGAGGATGTCTAACTAGCAGTTAATAAAATGTATGAATTCAGTTCAGACAAGACAGTATTCTGTTTTTCTTTTAGTTCTGGAATATCACCCTAACCCTCCTAGAGTATAGCATCTCTCTCTTGCTTCACTCTCCAAATTGTAGTCCCACCTTGTCTTTAGTAACGTAACCTTGATTTTTTTTTTAAAGTGCACAGTATGTCTGAAAGTTCTGTAAATTTAAAAAAGGAGAAAGCTCATTATATATTTTATCACTGCAAGTCATCCTAATATTATTTAGGAAGTAAATAAACTATACATTAAAATCACTAAATCAGTTATTAATTTTATTAGCTTTATGGATTTTATAAATTCAGCAATTTAAACAAGTTAATCTGTGATTAACATTTATCACAGTAAAATCACATGTCTAAATTATTTATTAAAATCTATTTTATGTGATATTATCATATCACATATTTCTTTGTCTTTGGCCTACTTTCTAGATTTCACAGAATTCTCTTTAAAAATATTCTTGAAATTTCATCTTGACTTCAGTTGTAGTTATAGATAGAATTTTATCATTTGGTAGATAATATGATAATCACTTTCCAAAAAAGTCAATTCTTGGAAGTATGGAGTTCTCTTGTAAATTATTTTGGAGAAATTCCAAGACACTGGGAGTAACCAGTATTGCTTCCTTTGACAGCATTCTTAAGGCAGACATAGATGGCATGACAAAGACAAGGGGTGATTCAGTCTGGTATTGAATACATCACATATTAAATCAGGGCTGACCACACTTTTGTTTAAAGTATATTAAAATCCACCCTTTTATTATCCAGTGAGATTTTTTATGATGATAATATCACTTTTAGGAAATGGTAACACAATTGTTTTTGTTTAATAAAAATTAATACTTTATATAACTTTTAGACCATTGTTTATGTTCTCAAAGAATAGCCTTGAAATTATCTCGCAGTGACCAGTATAATTCTTTTAGCCATAACTTCTCAGAAAATGTTAAAATATTATGTGCATTATGACATTTTGTTTGTATTTCTCAGTTTTTCTGAGACAAGGATTGAAAAGTATTTAATTAGACAAGCATCATTAAAACAGGCATTATCTAGAGGCTGGGGGTCTGATTTTATTTGGGGGCAGCATTTAGAATATCTGGAGATCACTATTGGACATGATATATTCTCAATGCAAAACTGATCTCACTCAGTGTGAATCCTAGAACAAAGGAACACTGTTCAAAATGTTATCTGCTATTTTTTAAGACTTAATATTTAAATTATCACCTGTTTCAATTACTTAAAAGTTTCAAAATGTACATTCTGTGGTTATATGAAGTACAGATTTAAAGCATGTTAGGGCGGAGTCAAGTGACCAAGTAAAGTGTTTCCATCTAGCCTTTAAAATTTCTTTTCCTCTGTTGCATGTGCAATTGATAAAAGGGTGAGTAGAAACTATGGGAAGGGAAACAGAGGGGAGAGGAAGATAGGGAAATGGAGAAACCATGCCCATTGATGCAAGTTTTATGCAGAATGTAAATAGATGCCTGAATGCAATTGGATGTCTATTAGAAGACTGAAGTTACAATAATCAGACTCTGCTATACATTACAACACTTGACTGTTTTCTGTGTAATGAAGAATTTTTAATTAGTAATTTTATTTTTATGAAAGGAAACTGCATTATAACATTTCAGTTGAATATCATTAAAAATCAACATATTTATAAACTATATTTAAAGTTCTGCACTGAAAGTCCAATTCTATCCTTCACTGTTTAATTGTCTTCTACTATCCAAAATAACCATCACCTTCCCTTTGCCACTAATTTATAATGTAAAATGCCATTAACTTATAATGTAAAATGTCTTATAATGTAAAAGTTTGTTTTGGCTTTATTAATTTTTTTTAAATTTTGGTTTACTCTATATAACATATTGACTTATTTTATGAAGTATAATACCATTTAGGCCCATTTGTGTTGTTGAAAACGTCAAGATTTTTAAATTTTTATTTATAATTGAATAGTAGTCCAGTGTGTGTGTATTTGTGTATACTGTACAATATTTGTCTCTGTTGCTTCCATGTAAATTCATATCCCTTCAGATTAATATTTTATATTGCTAAATAACCAGATAAGAAATAACAAGATCATCTGGAATTTCTTTCTTTCTTTCTTTTTACTACTGGATCAGAATTTATTGTTTTAGCTGTTGCATACCCAAAAGGTAAATCTGTGTTTTATGAGCTAAACTGTAAGTTGTACTTTTTATTTTTATTTGTTTTAATTGAATAATTTATACAGATATTTCACATCATTTTAATTCCTGAGGGTCAACCACCACCTCCCCTCCCTGACTGCTCCAGCTGGTCCTCACCCTCCCTTTGTGTACTTTCATTTGGTTCTCCATATACTAGTGAAACCATTTGGTTTCTGTCTTTTTCTTTCTGACTTGTTTCTGCTAGTATGATTTCTTCTAGGTACATCCAGGTTTCCATAAATTCATCAAATTTATCATTTTTAATTGATGAGTAATACTCCATTGTGTATATGTACCACATCTTTTTCATCCAGTAATCTATTTTGGAGCATTTGGGTTTTTTCCATGTCCTTGGAATTATGAATCATGCTGCAGTAAACATCTGAGCACAGGTGTCCTTTTGTACCCATATTGAGGTCTCCTTTGGGTAGATTCCCAGAAGTGTGACTGCTGGGTCAAATGGTAGTTCCATTTTCATTAGTTTGAGGATCCTCCATACTGCTTTCCGTAGTGGTTACATTCCCACCAGCATTCCTATTTTTAATTTTTAAGTAATTTTCATTCTCTTTTCCATAATGGATGCACCAATTTACATTTCTCGTTAACAGAATACAAGGATACACTTTTCTCTTTCTCCTTTCCAGCACTTGTTTCTTGTTTTTGAGATAATAACCATTCTTACAGGTATAAGGTGATTTCTTGTTGATTTGCATTTCCTTAGTAACAAGAGGTGATGAACATCTGTTATAGAATTATTTGTGGATTTGTTTTTGAGTTTGCTTGTTTGTTTTTTAACACACACACAACATTAATCTCTTGTTGAATATGTTGGAATAAAAAAGCATGCACAGATCGATCGAGAACTAAAAAATAAATGAAAATATATGCTACTGAATAGGAGAAGGTTAATTGTTGGTTTTAACTTTTCTGTTTCCTAATGGTGAGGTAGATGAGGTTGGAGAAAAAAAAAGAAAAATCTTCACAGCATTTGTTAGAGAAAATTAAAATACTTCATCTTGATCTATTATTGATTAGCAAAAAGTTCTACACCTGTTTACAATAAAAATAAAATAATACTGATTTTATGGAGTTGAGGAAAGATGGCATTTTCTTCTGACTTATGACTAGTACGGGAAGACCTAAGAGTTGGGGTGGGCTGGTAGTTGTATGTGGCCTAATTTCTTTGAAATATAATGAGAATCTTTTTTTTAAGAAGTGAGTTTATTTTTGTTACTGTATGTGTGTGTAGCTAATTAAATCCGCTAATTTCCAAATCATTAAATTGATCTGACTTTACTATATAACTTCTGTGTCCTTATCTAGCATTGATGAAGATAGATTCATGGAAAGTTATTATATCTGTGTTTCAATATGACATTGATTTTAGTATTACATAAGTCTCACCATTATAGCTTCACTGTAAATGACATCTCTATCATATAAAGATACTTTATCATATAAAGATACATACTTCTCTCTTCTAAAATTTAATAGTGTTGTCTACAATTCTACTTTTCTTATATATATCCCTTATATATGTATATAAAAATATATATATTTCTGAATATATATATTCACATCATTGAGTTTACTGTTTGTCTGTAATTTCCTGCCATGGTTTATCCTATCCAATTCTTTAGCAAGAACAACAACAAAACTATTTTGTGTCTTAAGTGTTATTAGAGGCTTTTGCGCATACATAATATATATTTCGATGTACAAACCACTTGAATAGATATCTGTTACATCTTTTTTTACTGAACTGACTCAGAAACTCCATATTTTTGTGATTTTTGCATTTATTACTTTGTTTCCTCTTTATCTCAAAATATTGCTTAAATTTTCTTAATCTTTTTCTCCCTGTAATGATTGTAAGTTATGTATCAAGTTTACTCTTTTTGTTTATTTTCATGTTGAAAACAATCTGTTTATTAGAATACACACACTGTAGTCAGGACTCTGTACATTTATCCTCCCATAATAGCGCTGATTCAGGACCTTGCAGAGGGAAGAACCTAGTCAACTATTTGTTAAATTAATAAGCAAGTCAATAACCTTAATAAGGCAATTGTTTTTGCTATATCTGAATAAGAAGAGATATTTGGAATAGTGTTACTTGTTTCTTCTTGTCTAATCCTGCCTCTACCCTGCTTTTGAAATAAGAGGTTATTTTCAGTAATTTATTTTTAAATGGCAAGTCCTTTTTTACTCAAATACTTTTAGACACCTCTCAAATTTCATGACAATGTTATAACTGTTATTCAGACCCCAGTCATATTATGTTCTTTATTCACTGTTTTTCCTTTTGGGCCATGCATGCCCTCAGATTGAATTGACTACTTGGTTTTGATTCATTTCTTGACTAATTTTTTAAAGATAGGTTAGCATTGCATACTGAGTCATTTCATATCTGACAAAGATCTGTCCTACCTAATGAAGGATGGCTTGAATGAGGTTTAGCACTCTAAGATCATAAATATTTTCACCAAATCCCTGAAAATATCTCCCCATTGCCTTATTCCATATATGCTGTAGAAGAAAAATCTAATGATATCTTCATAGTCCTTGATTTCTTTCATAATATATATTCAGTAGATAATATATAATATATATTACTGAATATATTCAATAATATATTCATTACTGAATATATTCACTAGTATATATTTTTCAATACTATAAAAGTTTCTATATTTAATAGTTACAGAAATACAAAATAAAACATTTTCATTTAATTATATAGATTTATTTTTATCACTCTCCAGTATTTTTTAAAGCCTTAAACTAAATATCAATTTTTCTTTAACTCAGCAGTGTAAATCTTAATTAGATCATTGTATCTCTTTATCTTTGAAAATTTTCCTTTGTGCTTAGTCAATTTCCTAGTTGACAAGCTTTCCTTCTCATATTAAATTTCTTCCCATCATTTTACCTCTGGATTTCAAATGAATTTTTCTGGAGTCTACCTCCTAAATATCTTCAACTTTCTGTAGAATTTAGTCTGCTGTTTTTTAATTTAATTAAAAAAAAGCGACAGTGGTGATTTTTTTTAATCTGCCTATCATTACTAATAGAAGACTTTCCTTTTCATCAGCATTACATTCTTGCAGATGAGAATAGGAATAAGAATATAGATTCCATAGGGCAAAATTATTTCATGGATATTACATATCTGATATTTTCAAAGAATTCTTTATATTGAGCTGTTGTATTTTTCATACATTACACACTCACGTGGTTTTTAGAATGTAGTCTACAATGCATGATTTAAATACATTCTATTTAAGTATTATTTGGATGTTAAAATGAATTGTACCAGAAGAGGAAACATGTTTGTATTTTCTTGGTTACTAGGGATTTAATACACCATGAGAAGTGGAAATGATCTGTAAGTCAAGTGTACAGTGTGACATTTACAGGGTGTTACTGCTCTGTCCTACTGCTCTTCACCTGTGGGTGCAGTTTCCAAAGCTTAAGTGAAGGTTTTGTGGTTGCATTGACTGATCCTTATCTAGCAATAACTAAACGTACATTTTCTTTCTTTGTTGGGTGAATGAATGGATGGTCTTATAGAGACATTTTGAGAAAGGGAGAGTTATTGGTAGGCGCACAATTAGGGTTTTTGAAATATAATAAGGAAAACTAAGGGCTCATCACCAAACCAAAAAAAAAAAAAAATAAAGAAAGAAAGAAAAAAGTGTTGAGGATAGATTTGAAAAGAACAGTTTAATTTCAGACTGATTTCACAGCTTATCCTTATTTAAACTTTATCATTTTCATCTATGAACATTGGGACTATATTTACCTTTTCCTGTCCAGAAGATATAGTCTGATATATTTGGTTTTGAATCTTGTTTTTGCTTCTTACTGGCTTTGGGCCATTAAAAGCTTCTATGTCACTGATTCCTGACCATTAAAAGGATGCAAAAATTGTATATAGTATTACATAAAACTTGTAAAGCAAGCTTGGCATACAGGAAGTATTCATTACATTTAGACATTATATATAATACTATGTATTAGATAGGCATTGATTTCATTAAGTTGGAAATGGATAGCTCTTATAGATAGGATAGTAATTATATGAACTCAATTTTTTAATATTTTCTGAGTAATGCTCAGTTTACATCCAATGCAGTATAGAAAATCTTTAATGTTAAAGAAACCCAACATTAAAATTATATGATACTTCTTTCTTGTTGCTGAGGAATTTCCAAGCTCTTTTCGCCTCGGGATGTCTTAAATTTAAAAAATCTAGGTCTTATCTTGGACCAAATAAACTCTAATCTCTGTGGTTGGGATAGAGGTATCAGTATATTTTTGAAGCACTCCAGGTGATTCCAATGTTTATGTTAATGTAGAAACCACTAATCTACCATGTATAGTCCTTAGCTGGCATTTAGTATCCTTGTAAAATGAAATCCATAACACATCTACAAAAATTACTGTTTAGATCAGCAATATGTAAGCAAACTTCTAAGCAGAACTATTGGTTTAATGAAACCAATAGTTTTGAATGAAACTAATGAAACCAATGAAAATTTAGTTTCCTTCAATGGATATTCAAATTATTTGAATTCATTTAGACAGGGCTTAGTTTTGTATTTTTTAAGTGAAAATATATTATACTCTTAGTCTTTAATGAATGAAAAATATTAATGTCAGACTCATATTGAAATTTCAGATTTTTAATTTTGCTTGCCTATCATTTGGTTTGCTAAGGACAACAAAATGTTCAACTATGAAGAATTAGACTCATTGTAGAGAAATGTCTCATCCCCCAGTGCACTGTGTTATATTAATGCCAACATTCTGAAATAATTTGTTTGCTAAAAGTATCACCACAGCAGCGACAGTAAGAGTCTCAAGATTTTTTAAAAAATGTGGTTTGTGGCTTCTGGTAGAGCCCACAATACTACAAGTGTCTAGAACTATAGTTTTGTCTTCTTTTTTCTTAAGAGCTGCCCACAAAGCAGGTTAAAAGACTTAAAAAATCATCAGGTGCTATTATTTCTTTTCTAAATGGGGACATCCATCATTGTTTATTATTATTTTTTGTGTGCATACTATCTTGCTTTTATTTGTATAGTTATGACCCCTCCTTTTCTACCCTCTCCCTTTGGTGTCCCCCACCTCCCTTTCCCTACAAGTCACTGATTGGTTTTTGGGCCATTGTGTGTGTGGTGTTTTGTTTGTTTTTATCTTAGCTATCCAGGTGTGGCATTATAGCAGATAACTAGTCTGAGAGCATGTCCGATGACCTCTGGCTGTTGGGTTTGTGGAGCTGGTGTCCTGGCTTCTTGGTTGTGGCACTTTGATGGAGGTGATCGTCTCCTTTTCTCCAGACCTGTGTAAACACAGGGTTTTATGCCTCCTCATTCTTGTTGACTGTCTCCTCTAATCTGACATTTATTCCATTTGCTGCTTCCAGATCTTATTGTTTTGATGTCTGGGGTTGCTCTCACAACTCCTAGTCATTTGTGGTAGACAGGTCCCCTAGTGGGGGCAGTCTCTGGTGGGTGGATGGTCCCTTTTTTCCCCTCCCTTCCCCTTCTCTCCCCTCTCATATTTGCAGTTCTGAGTGGGGCCTCAGTCTTATCTCTGTGACTTTTCTCGCCCTTTGTGGTAGGGGATTGCTTTGCTGGTGTTGACATGTCACTGCATCAGAGGTTTGGTTCCTTGGTCAGTGTAGCTCTGTTGTATGTCTTCTCTTTAGTTGGATTTACAGTTTTGTCTCTTATGGTTCCAGCCATGCTTCAGTTGGGTCTCACTCAGGATATTAATGTGGCCAGGGCCTTTATTCTCCTCTCATGTGTCTGTAGCATGATCGATTTTCTCCTCATTCCTATGAGAGTTTGTTAGAGGTGGGAGAACATCAGAGGGGGTCCCTCCCAAGTTGCCTGCACACCAGCAGGATTATCACCTCCATCTCTGAACTCCAAAGAAACAGAATGGTGCCCCTCGGCCCACCTCTCCTAAGTCCCAGTCCCCAATGGTGCAGTGGAGCAAGGCTCCTGCCTAGTCTATTGGCATCTGAAGCTGCAACAAGAGCTGTGACCCCTGGGCCATCATTGTGTTCCTTACACTATGTCTAATCCAGTTTTATGACAAGTGACGTAGACAAGTGTGGGGGGTTAGTGAAGACAGACTACCTAGGACTCAAATAAAACCATTCGTTGTGGGTGATGTTAAGGATTTAGGAAATATCATCTTTAAATTATCCTTTATTTTCTGTAGGACAAGAACCTAAGACTAACAAAGTATATGTGGATTTAATTTGTTAACTAGTTTTGATATTATCCCAAGAATCACTTCTGTATTTTTTTTTATGTTTACTACTTTATTTCTTAGTATAGTTTTTTTTTTCTTATTTTATTTTGTTCTTTAGGTTACAAACTCTGTCTTCTTTTTTTCCCCCCTCCCTCCTCCCTCTGGTGCCCCTTCCATTCTCTCAAACCCCACTCTTTGTTGTTTATTAGTTGTATGGTAATGTCTTTTCTCTAGGTGACAACTGTGTTGTTGGGTCCAGGTGAACCTTGCTGTTAGATTTTCAGTCTTAAGTTTGCGTTGGGTGGTCAGATTATATTCATTTGTGATCTGTCCATGTTTTCTTGCTTCAGGCCACCCTCTCCAATCCAATCCCATCTTCATTGCTTTGCTGCTTTTCCTTATGGCTCTGGTGTCGGACTTAGGGGGTCTTGCCCCCGGCCAGTGTTGGTCGAGAAGTTTCTCTGTGAGTTCAGGCTTCTGCGAGTGGCCTTTGAAGATCATCACCTCTGCTTCAGTTCGCAGTTTTGATGTGGGGCCCAGTACACCATCTTTGGTCATTTTCATTGTCTAAATAGGTTTGTATCCAATCAAAATCCAATCAAACTACCCTTAAACATTATGCCTACAATACATTTTGTAGAAAACAAATATGGAAGCACAATGCATCTTTGATATGGTACATCTTGAATATCTTTCATTAAGTATTTTCAGATGTGTCAAAAGCACAGTAAGGAAGGAAAACACTAATAAACTAATAATTTAGGTTCGTGGTCTACAGATTTAAAGGTAGAATTTTTTGACCTGAGTTTCATATAGATTGAGAAAAAACAAAGTGTAAAACATTTGGCGTTAGTTTGAAAAATTTATATTCTACTGGTGGTTATTTTATTACATGGATGGGTTTTCTGTGAGATTAGAATAAAACCATTTAAAAGGGGACTTGAGTTTCTACATTGGGTACAGACAGTTCCTGAGATAAGTTCCTGAGACTTGTTTTTAACATTTTCAGTGCTACAAGATTTCTCCTATCACACTGACATTGGCTCTAAGAGGCAGCTGGAAAGGATAGTGAATATAGACTGTGCTTGAAAACACATAGTGAGCACACTTAAGAATGTCACCCCTTACCACAAACACTTCCCTTCTTAGAACCTGGAACAACTCTTATTACTACAGTGTCTCCTTTGAAAGCAACATTTTATCATCTTGAAGAAAAAATATACTTTCCCATCCTTGTGGGACAACAATTATCTAAGATTGGTATGCTGGAGGAAATAGAGTCAGGTATGTGGGGAGCAGCAGACCTGAACTGCTCGGTCAGCAAAAACTCCCCAGAAGCTAGGCTCTCAGAAAAATCTGCTTTCTTACTTATAGATTTTTCTCCTTTTTTTTAATATATATTGGACATTCTTTGACCAGGTTATTCTTTATGTTCTCATCGCATTGCATAGTCATGGTGAAGCTCGCTTTTCAGACAGTGTGGGATGATGTTCAAGACTTGACACATAATCAACAGTAAGACTGGCGCCCTGGCCAACAGAGTGGAAATATTCACTTTGAAAAGGAATATCATAAACCAGAGTATGCGAATTACATTCAAGCACACATCTATAAAACACAACCCATGCCCTCAATGCTGACATTTGACCTGTAATACTTGTTATAAGAAATTATTTTCTGTTGTCCAAATGTGTGTTGCAGAAATTGAGCTGAAAGTAGGTGAGCCTTTTCATGGAGGGATACAGTTTCAGAAAGCCATATTTCACTCTGAATTCTGTTTTATCTGTTCTCATTGGTAAAACTGAAAAACTAGAAATTTAATTTACATCTTAAAAAAGTACAATATATGCCCTGAGACATTTGTCTTCATTTTAAGACAATTGTCCTCCATATCTAGATGGCCTGAAGTCAAGCATATTGAACCTCTCTCTATCATTTATTGTTTTCCATAATTTTCTTGCTCAATTACTTAAATATAATATCTATTAGAGAGGAAACTCATAGATTTTATTTTTATTTATTTATTATTCAAAATGGAAGTTTGACACATATTAGAATTAGATTAAGTTAAATAATATGAAGCTAAAATAAGCCATATGATTAAGTTTAAATCAAATTCATAGACTTGTCTTATGTCATTATGGCAGAATGGGAATAAAAATACCTGTAGAAAGCAATATATTAAGTTGGAGATAAAAGGGGCTGTTTCTTTAAATACATGGATAATTTGCTGTATCTCAATAATTCCCATTTTTCTAGAGTGTGAAATGGAAATAATTCCTAGAGTGTGAAATGGAGAACACCTTTGAGACATTGGATAGCAAGTCCTAGAATACCATATTTCCCTTCAACATCATTTTTTTTTAATATAGTTGAGGGAAAAACCCAACAATCTTGTAATTGAATTGAAGAAAATTATCCTAGCACCTGATATCTTTATTTACTACTTAAGGTTACAATTTTCAAGAGTCTGTTCATAACTTTAAGTGAACATTTGGCATAGTTAACTTACTACTCATATACATGTAATTCTGCATATTTATATAAATGACGAAGAATGTGAGAATATTGTGAAAACAGAGATGTGAACTTTGCTGCTTTCTGGTGTTACAGATGGTGATATATAAGCAAAATGGAGTATAAGGAAGTATGTCTGGTGTTGTAGCTAGTAATGGAGTGACCTATCAGGTACTTTTCACCTCCACCATGAGGCACAGTGGCTCAGTTTCCCACTGCTTTAGGATATTCTATGGTGGGCTCTGAGCAGCGTGCCAACAGCAGGAACAGTAGTCCTGATGTGCTGGAAAATTAATGTGTCTCCAGCACATCTCAGTCAAAGATAAATGAGAATTGGTGAATATAGACAACAGTTCCTTTACCCCTTGAATAAACTACTTTTAAGGTGCTTGTCCTGTTCTAGCCCCCTGATTTCACTGACAGCTGGATGCCTACAGTGATGATTTGCTGGTTAATCCCTCCTTTGTTTTCTGTCCTCTCTTCTCTGTCATAGCTCACCTTTTGTTGTTTCCTGGGATCACCTTCCTCTGGAATCCTGTCTGATTGCCTGCTTCTGTGGTGCCCAAACAGAGTCTCTCAGGATCCTGTGTAAACCCTACTATGTCTCTCTGCATCTATATTTACTTACTATCAGCCCTATAAGTGTATTTTAGATTCTAAAGTACACTCAGCCTCTCATGGCTTTTACTCATGCAACTTCCCCTCACCTGGCCATAGTCACAGCTTTGTCTACTTGTTTTTTTCTTTTATCAGTTGAAAAAGTCATTTTTCAAGGGAACTTCTCTTGTCATTGCAGTCTAAACTGTAGTCACAGCACTGTCTACTTGTTTTTTTTTCTGTTATCAGTTGAAAAAGTCATTTTTCAAGGGAACTTCTCTTGTCATTGCAGTCTAAACTGGGTCACTTTTATATACATCTCAGATTGTAATAATCTTAATAGCACTTCCTATAATTTGTGATTATGTGCATGTGGAAATATTTGCTGTCAGTCTCCCTAAAGGGAATGTAAAACTCTAAGAGGATAAGGGCCATTTCCATTTAATGCATTGATTTTTCATTGTTCTGATGTAGTGCTTATTGATTGTTTATTAAATGAATGTTTTATAGTTCTTAACTTGATTGTGTGTGTGTGTGTAAAACTGTATTTATTCATTTAACTTTAATGTAGTTTTCAGCAACCAAATTATAACCAAAGACTGACTTCTCTTATATCCCACATGGTAGCAGTAGACAATTGTAGGTTCAGAAATGTTCTAGTTTGGAGTCAGCTAGGCAGGTAGAGATAGAGGTTGTTAGTTAGTTGTTAGTTAGGTAGTTGTTAGTTAGATAGAGCAGCTAGTGTGGACAGGCAGGCACGTGAGTAGAAAGTGACCTGGAAAGGTATTGCTGAAGACTTGAGACTTTGAGTCAGATAATAGAGAGGCCTGTGTTTAGGGCTTAGTTTCCCTTAAGGGTTCAGTTTCTTTTTATGACTCATTCCAGTATTGCTCAGTGTACATTTTTAAACCCATGTATTAGACTCTACCCACATTAGAATTGTGTTATCTTAGAATTCCCTTGGTCCATGGGCCCTTCCCTCATATGGTTCAGTTTATACGTAAACAATATCTAATTCAAATTTTAAAAAAAAATGAGGCTATTCTTATATTCTAGTGGGATACCAAAATCTTAAATTATTCAGTTTCTAAAATTTGAATAAAAATGTATCATAAATCAAAACTATTTTAAGATCTCCAGCAAATTCTATCCAAGATGGGATTTAGATTCACTTGAACTAGAAGGGTAGTTTGCAAGAGTTCACCCTTCCAGGGCCCTGTGTCAAACAGCTTCTTCTGAATCATGTGTATGAGAGACAGCAGCCCCTTCCCTCACATCTCTACTTGCGAAGTTTGAATGGGAACAACTCCTTAGCCTTTGGGATGACACTATCAACTTTCCCTGGACCTTACCCCAGAAATCTCCAGATATCTGAAACAGCATACCCAAATTTCTTATTTTTCTATTTCACTTGAACAGTGACCTCACTCTTGACATAGTTTCGTGTGTGTTGACATAATCCTTGTGCTCAGAGCAGTTGTCTGTGATCAGCTGCATCTATTAAGGGAATCACTCCCCCAGCTTGGTAGTCAGAAGTGCTGGAGAGGTTTAGAATGAGCCCTTGGGGAAGGACTGAGATGCACATATGAAATTATAATAATATCAATGGAGAGGATACCTGTTGGTTATGTGTCCTCTCCCCCCCCCCCTTTTTTTTTGTCTTAGAGCAAAAGGAACCTTAGGGGAACTGAACACCTGGTGAAATGGTTTGCTCAAATTCATTTAACAATTTTTTTTTCATTCCTGTAGGGGAATTAGCAGAGTGCTAAAGGTTTTAAAGAATTCAGATGAAAAGCCATCTGTTCCCTGGGCTTTGTTCAATCTCAATTTAAGGATGGCTTTGGAGATTTCCTATTCCCTAATTAATTCCTCTAGATGAGCTTGTGGGGTTAGTTCAATTTATTTTTTGAAAGATAGAAAAAAAAATGCTCCCATCAATTAGTCCTTTGTTATGTTGTGACTGAGATGGAAATAGCTTTTTGCCAAATGGAGCGAGGAGCTGAGAGATGCCTGTGTTTGCTGTGGCCAGGTGTCCTTTGTCATTAGGTCTGGCTTTGATGTAAGTACTGTTCTCTAGGCCTTTCAGATAATTGGTGAGAAAGCACCCAGCCTTGCAGGAATCTGAGTAATATTTAGCCTAAAGCACAAAGGCAGGGAGACCAAAGCATTGAATAGGAGTCATATTTTAAAAAGCCTAATTGTTCTAACAATTTTTTATATTACCATGGGCAATGCCTTTCAGCTGAAGGCTGCCTGAGCACTGTGTTTTAGGACTGAGTTTTCTTTACACACCAACCCTAGGGGTTAAGTAGGAGGGAATGAAGGGAAAGGCAGTGGAAGAGAAAAAAGGAATGTGAAAGAGGATAAAAGAGAGACTAGAGAGGATAGCTAGAGGGAAGAGCCTCTCCAATATAGGCACAGTGTGCTTGACAAAATGTGGAAAACCCTGCTTAAATTCTGTCTGCTCTCAGATTAAAGTATCAGTCCAATGCAATGCCTTGTGCAGAAATCTTCATGTAGGACAATGTACAAAGATGTTTGAGACTCCTAGTTCCACTGACTGCTGAGAATGAGTGCAAGTCTAAGGTCACTCTGAACAGCACATTGAAAGAGATGCTTTTATAGAAAAAAAGTGACCTGAGAATATTATTTTTAGAGTAGTAACTAGTGGATTTTTATTTTCCAATATTCCTGTCTGAGAAATTCTGTATAAAACCCAAATCTGCCAAACTTGGATAGCTGGTGGTTTTACAATGTAAATTAAACCTTGAGTCAATGTTGCAAGTTCGAAGGAGGAATGATACCAGGGAAGTGGAACCAGAGTAGAAAGGACTTGGGAGTCCTACTCCTACCCAGATGGATGGTTGGAAGAAGAGAACTTATCAGGAGGTGGAAAACCTACTATATAGCTGATCAAATCCAATCAAAATACTTGTAAACTTCAGGGTGTTTCCAAATGTCAGGATGTTGTTTGTTTATTTTTTGTTTTTTTATAGAACTGTTATGGTAAAGGATGTACAGTTTATATTATTCCCTGTTTGGGATTTTGGAAAGATATTGGCTCTTAGATTATCCCAAAATAGAGAAATGCATTATGGTAAAATCAGCAGTGATCTGATTGTATGTGTTTTTAAAGTATAATTTAGAGGCAATTGGATTTTGCACTTGTTCTATTGTGGAGCAGAAGTTGTAGGTGTAGGCACAGACACCTGTGTAATAGTTTTAGTGGTAGCTGGATGTCTGGGGTTGGGAAGGAGGATTTTACCTACAAAATCAAGGAGGACCTGACTTAACATGAAAGTATATCATCCCCTAAGCATACAGAGTATGTGACCATAGGGTCACAAGCAACAAATATCACGGTGATGTTACCCAGGTAAAGAATGAAATACTACCCATTGCCAATTGAGACCTATGAATACCCAGATGGCATGACAAGACTTTTCCTCCATAAGGTGTCATGAAGTTTCTCCCTGAATGTCATTGTGCGACATTTGAGCTCTCCATTGTGGGAAGGAAATGGAATACAGACTGCATCGATAGGAGCAGCTGTCAAACTAAAATGGCAGGAGATCTTCCTTTATGCTATAAAGTTGACACTTGTGCATAAGATACACAAGTTAGATC
This sequence comes from Uropsilus gracilis, assembly GCA_004024945.1. Taxonomy (NCBI): domain Eukaryota; kingdom Metazoa; phylum Chordata; class Mammalia; order Eulipotyphla; family Talpidae; genus Uropsilus; species Uropsilus gracilis. The sequence continues at coordinate 42,974 of PVHY01001750.1, forward strand.
AATATAGGAAAATATTCGCATAAAATGCTATGTTACCTTTGCCACCTCTTACGTAAAACAAGGGAATTTATGACTCTGTGCCACAGAATCACACCAAATATTGAAGAGCTAAGATTGAAAATTGATTATTTTCCCATCATCTGTCATGCTGCCATGCAATGGAGTGGTACCCATATATACTGTGATGTTATTGTTTTGAATCTGGTCATCTTTTTAAAATGGTTTTAATCCTCAACTCCACACGGACTTGAATTTCTGAGTGTTCTAGGATGCTTAAACCCAAGATTCTACTTGTAATACAATTTCATAGCATTTTAGGTTGGCCTTAGGGGTTCATGTCAATTTATTGCTCTATTCATTGACTCATAGATGATAATCTAGATTGCCTTCACTCATTCACTTGATCACCATGACAGTAAAATGCTTATTGATTGAATCTGATACTAATGAAGGTGGAGTCTTGCATTAATAACTGTAGCATCAGGAAGCCCTTATACACACACCTCCACAGACAGTGCATAATCATCTCTGTAAGACTAGAAGCAGACATACTTACCCCCTGGTGCCTTAATTGCATCTGTGGCTATGACCTATGATTTGACAAAGTCTGACTTCTGACTTCGTAAGAGAGATTCTAAAGATCAAAGATGCTAAAATGATGTGGTAGGAACTTAGTGCCAGCTTTCTCCTGGCATGTCAGGTTTTGTGAGTGGGCCTAGGGGAAGGCAGAGATTTCTTTCCTGGAACCACTAGGGAGCTGGATTCCAGGACCCATAATTGCAGTTGAAATATATGATGAGCTAGCAACATGGTTAGCCACACTGGTGTTCCTGATTGGTGAAGCTTGGTTCCCTCCACTGAAACAAGAAAGTTGAGAGCCAGGCATTGGGGGCCAAGCTTTGCTGCTACCCATCACTGATTAACGTAAATACTGATCTTAGCTTTCTACAGAGGCATACAGAAGTATAAGGTAGGCCAAGCTTTATGGGTCAGTCTTGGGCAAGCTCTTTTTGTTATTGATTTCTCAGGCTTCCTTACCCTTTGGCACCCTTTCCTGAATTTTTGGGGAAGGTGATTCAACAATGATATAATTCTGGGTATTTTATCATAAGTTTTCAATATTATACATAGGTTTTTGAGGATTTGCTTATAATAGTTAACAAAGTTTTTCTTTAAGTACCAACTAAACCATATTGTTCCTCACTATTTTATCTTCCTGAGTAGTATATTTGGGTTCTATATATATTAAACCTGTTTTCTGTTTGTTTCCTATGTGTATTCTGATTTATTAACTAGATTATAAAATTCATGGATTATCCTTTAGACATGTCTCATCATCTTGACTCCAAACTTGATCTAGATCAGAAAAAGTTCAACAGATACATACTAATTATTCAGATATAAATCCTTTAAAATAGATTCCTTGAAGCAAGATCAATGAGAAACTGTACTAGGCTACTTTTAGTTTACCTCATTTGGGTTTTTAGATTTGTTTCTTTATTCATTTGCCTTTTTAATTCATATGGTTGCACATACTTTTTAACCGTTTCACATATCTTTATTTCAAAGATAACAGAAAATGTTTACTATGTCTTCAGATATGTGTTTAACTTGCCAAACTCTAATAGATTCCTTCCAATTGGTACCACTTCCATATATTTTCCTCAAGGTATCTAGAAAATGAAGGATGCTGTGTTCAGCTCCCCTTTCCTTATATGGAAGAATGCTGTCAATTCATCTCAGTGACAGTTCCAAAGATCCACTACCCATCACGCCACTGTTATTTCTACACTTTTGAACATGGCATTTCCAGGCCAGTGTTCCCCATGCATGCATAGCTCTGACACATCTAGCCCCTCTCTTGAGGGTTTGACCTGCAAATGAATCTTCTGTAACATTTAGCTAAAGAAACCAATTCACCTATTTGACAGTTAAGCAAATGCTTTCCGTAGGCGTAGTTCTTCATGTATTCTGTCCTCTATCTTTTAAATAAAACTAGTAATTCCTTATACAATCTGATTTTAAAATCCTGAATCTGTTACTTCTTAGCTCTTGACTACCAAAAAAATGTGCAAACACTTAATTTTCCTTCAGTTAAAAGCTCACATCTCTGAATTTTGTAAAAATACCTACTTTTATTTGGAGATGGCATGAGACTATGAATAAAAATCGTAGTCCAGGTGCTTTATAAAAATGTTTGTTATACATTTTGTCCAACCTCTCAGCTCACTTTCCAAAAAACTTATTTTTCTCTTACATCATTCATTTTTGGACAATATTTGATTTCTCCTCTCAAGTATACTCCCCATAGTTTTCTACTACGATAGCATCTGTGATTCATCACTAGTCTCCGTGGTCTTCCCTGTATTTTAATCTCACCTTTTCATCTCCTGGAAGACTCTTATCTATGGTCAGCTTACAAGTTTCATCTTTTTTTTCTGGTCTTTTATTTTGTTTCTCTATATCCCACATATAAGTAAAACCAGTCAATATTTATCTTTTTCCTTCCGATTTATTTCACGTGGCATAATCTCATCCAGTCCCATCCATGCTGCTACAAATGACTTGAGTTTATCTTTTCTGATTGTCAAGTAGTATTCTATTGTGTACATGTACTGCATTGCTCTGGATCTGTTTGTCTGTTTGGGGGCATTTGTGTTGTTTCCATGTTGGCTGTTGTAAATAGTACTGTAGTAAACATGGAAGTATGGGTTTCCTTTTGTGACTTCATGTTCTTAGGGGTAGATTCCTAGGAGTGGAACAGCTGAGTGATAACGTAGATCCATTTCTAGTGTTTTGAGGAAACTACACACAGCTTTTCATAGTGTTTTGACCAGTTTACTTCCCTATCAGTGGTATAAGAGGGTTTCTTTTTTACTGTGTCTGTGCCAACATTTTTTTTTAACATGGGTCATTCCCCCAGGAGTGAGATGGTATTTCATTGTGCTTTTGATTTGCATTTCTGTTTAAATTTTATCTTACTTCAGGAATTAGCCTATTCCTGTCTAAAATAGTTTGCGTAAAATGTTAACTGTTAAACTGTTAAACATGTACACAAAATGGAAAATAAAAAAAAAAGCTTGAAAGAAGAGAGAAAGAGTAAGAGGCAAACATTTTCACAAATAGTGTGTGTATATACTTATTATTATAAATTAGAGACATAGGTGGGAGTAGATAGTGATAAGAAGGAAAGTATGATTATGGTGACCAACCAGCCCAGCTTGTCTGAGTCTAAGGGGTGTGTCAGGACATGAGACACCAAGTACTAAGCATGACGAGTTGGTCACTCTAGGTGGAATGGAAGTAAGCGGGCCAACTTCAATAATACAAAATTGAATCAGAAGGCAATGAGTTGGTTGTTTTGGAGAGTGGATACAGAAACTCAAACCACTGCTTCTTAAAACAGTTCTTGATACAGAAAGAAATTATGGTAAGTCCTTTAAGGATTTTCCATGAAAGAGGACTGGACAGTGAGGGTGGTGGTAACTCCCCTGCCTTCTGGGAAAGGGTCATTCTCACCTGAGTACAAGGGCCAGCCTGACACAGAGTGCTGGAATAACCAGGGTCAGGTCAGGTACAGTTCAGCCCTGAGGGGTTAAATCAAATTATCATTTCCTTCATGAGTCAGTCCCAAGGACCAACTATGAATGGGGCGGACATGTGATGAGGCCATGGGTGTCTGGCCTGCTGATTTCTGATGCTGCTAATGGAAAGTAGCCAAATTAGTACATCTCTCTCCCAACCCAGCATTGATTGGTTTAGAATTCTTTCTTTACCGTGGGCATTAACATTACATCAGACCTCACCACAATCTTTAATTTCTAAATACAGTTATGGATAAAGTGAAAAATGTTTCCTGAGTGGAATTCTGGTCTTTCTTAATATGAAGGCACAGGGGAACAGTGGTGTCTTATGCACCTGAAGGCAGAGTCTTAAACCCTCAAATCCATTAGAGTAGGATAATTTTCAGCTGTTTATCTTTTCTATAAATGTTATGGTAATTTTATAAAGGATTTTCTAAGTATGTGATGATATCATCAGGCGAACAATGTAGAAAACCTAAATTAAACCCATAGAGTGATCTTGAATTCTCATTAGTGATGGAGGCAGCCTTGCAATCTGCTTGAACTGCTCTCATTTGTGACCACTTCTGATACATATATTTTTTTCAATATTAAAAGGCTAATAGGACAGGGGAAATCCAGATCTATTTTTTTTTAAGTCACTGGCCTCATGACAAGCTATATTAGACATGCCCTTGTGGTGAGGGGATTAAAATATTACCAGCTTTGTTTTGAAACTGTGACAGAGTATGTTTTTGGAATCTTTCTGAGGTGGTTTGGGCCCTCAACTTGTTTGGTAACCGCAGCTTCTGGACAAATCCAACTCATAGTTTGGGAATTTCCAGTGACTATTAACAGGGGCTTTGGTGCATGGTGTGCTCTCTGTTCCAGTTTGCAGGTGAGTAGAGCATTTAATCAACAGGCAGGGATAATTTTTTGCATTTCACCTTTGGGTAGATCAGGATGGGATGTCCTTGGCCAGAACTTCTCCAACTTTAATGTGTACACCAAATTTCAGTATCTTCTGGATACCTTCATGAGTAATTAAATCTGGACAAGGCATTTCCAACCAGATGCTTGTACTGATGCTTGTTCTACAAGCAAACTCTTAGAGAATAGTCAAGTTGATCTCATGGCAGGGTAATATCCTATGCTTTCAGGACACTCAGACTTTTTAGTCTAATTTGTCCATGACAAATAGTGTCTTCAGCTATAATAAACTCACCTGAACTGTTGCATTATGAAAACCCATCAGGAGATAAGTTTCTTAATATATATGGTACTCTCTTAGAGTTCAACTGCATCTCTTCTCTGTTACTCAGTTGGGAGGTTCTGTACCTTTGATTTCATTAGCTTTGTTTGCCCTCCTCACTTGCCACTGTACAGAGGAAGTTATGATTCATACCAGGGTGCAGTACTTGAGCTTTTTGATACTCAGAGATGAAGCAAAGGCACAAAATATTATTCCTCCCCAGATTCGGTGACATGAATAGCTGTTACTCAAGGAAATGCTTATTCAAAAAATAAGCTTTTAGACACATGTAGTTCTCACTGTGAAGAACAAATGAAATAAATACAAAGATTAGATTTATAATTTAAATATTCCTAAAATGCATACTAATAGAAAAACATAAATATATATAACATTAAATGTATAATATAAAAATATATATATAATGTAAAATATAGGAAGAACACACACATACACATATGGACTCAGCAGCTGAAGATGAGTACTAGCTTTTATTTTACCTGTATCATGAACTAAAGGGTCATAGTGAACTCTTAACACTGATACCAGGCTCAGAGTCTCAAGACTTTTGAATTAATTTGGGATACTTTTGAATCAGAAGCAGAGGGTTTCAATTGTAAAGGATTTAAATTTATACATGTGAATCTTACCATACTCTGTGGAGAGGGTGCTTCTGAAGAGCTGAGTGTGGACTGAAACTTGTCTAGTTTCTTTAAAAGGCATTAGCAATTAGAAAACTGTTTCCTTTTTCCAATAATTTTATCTAGTTATCCCCAACAATTAAGACCGGTCACAAATGACTAAGTCTAAAAGAAACTTTCAGTATGAATCTTCGCCCTTTCTTAACTCACTGTTATGGTCAGCATCAGGCTCAAATATCTGAAAGTTTGGTCTCAGCATATCACTGAGTAGAAGACTGCTTCTTCGTAAAGCTTTTTGCTACCTTTCTATGTGCTTTTTAAACAGAACAGATGGACATTCACTAGAGTCTTCTGTTTGCACATAAAATAAAAGCCTTGAGGTCATGGAGCACTTTTGTGTTAACCAAAATAAAAACCCAAATGGAACTGAGACCACTGGATGGTTTAATTATACTTAAGTAACATGACAAACCTGTGTGAATGCCTTTTAAATATATACCAATTTTATACCTTCACACAATTATTGTGATCTAATTCAGTTTTTAGGTTTTTGTCATCCACTCATTGGCCATTTTTCCCTTTTCCATGACTCTAACTTGTAGCTGAACAACAGAAGGGTTGAATCATAAAAGAAAAGTCAAAAAAACTTTTTATTTGTTTGAAGGAAATTCTTTCCATGTGTCCCTGCTCCTTCCTTTGCTAATTTGGGTCATGTGCTTTGCTTTAGTCATCTGTCCCAGGCAGAGAACGGCCAGACTCCTTCTCCCCTCACCACAGAGAGGTCTGGAGGTCTACAAGCGGTAACTGAAGACTGCTGGACTCACCACATCCTACAAAAAAAAAGTAATAGCTGCTTTAGGCTGAGAGGTTCCACTGGAATTTTAGTTTCAGTATACAAAATGAGCCCAAAATGGAAAGGTCTACAAGAAATGGCATGAGTCGAGTGAAGGGGGAGAAAGAGGTGGGAAGAACAAGAAACAATATGATGAGCTAGGAGGAAGTGAGAGCTTTATGTGTGAATAACAGAGGACCTGTGTCCTTCCCCTCTGTGCCTGGAGAAAGAAGAGGTAACTTCTTATTAAGGATGGAAGTTAAAATATTAGAGCAGAGTGCTACCCCAAAGATAAAATTGCAGGTATCTCAAGTAAATGGTAGAACTGGTTCCAAGTATTGAGAATTCACCTTGGTGTTTTACCTAACTTGTCTGTGACATATTCCTTTAAAGTTTGTTGGAATGGGGCTTTAGAAAAACTGAAAAATGTTCTTCAGGAGTCATATGTACCTTTCCTCAATGATCAGTCTCTCTAGACCTTGTGAAACATTTATTCTCTGTGCTGTTTATCTGACAGTGTTTCAGAGTGCATGATATTCATACCCCATTTATACTGTTTTATGGTATTCTAAGTCCATGCAATTCTTATTTGAGTTTTGTTCTCCTGTGCTTGTTTTTTTGTGTGTGTGTGTGTCTGAAAGAGTATGTTTTTAAAACAACACAGTGCATTCTTTTACAGCTTCTTTCAGAGGGAAACCATACTCATACTCATCCACAGACTCTGTGGACTGCTTCATTCTATAGACCACAGCAAAAGTAATCCTGTATTACTAAAACCACAACTCACTTCCCATTTGGATCATGAAATACCCAGTCTTTTTTTGCTCCTGAGATTTACTCTGGCATCCTGAGACACCTTGTAAGAAGTTTGTCAACTTTAAAACCACAGTGCTGCAGGAGCCATGAGTAGATGCTCCAGGTACCAGTCCTTACCAATTTCTTTCTGTAGCTGTTCCAATGCAGTCACAGACATGTACTTGAGGAGGCTATATTGCAAATGCATTTTCCACTTCCAGACTATACAGTTATCCTAATTGAGGCTCCATGCAGCATAGAACAGAGAGTAGCCATAGATGCTACAACTGTCCGTAAGTGTAGGACAGTGATTGTGGCAGACTGCACTTGGTATTTGCATAGTTTGTTACACAGTGATAGAGATTACTGTAATACAAAAGAGGAACTCCAAAAAGAGCTGCATTCCCTTTGGCATGAAATTAGTTTCGGCCAGTAGGAAACATTATTGGCGGATTGAGAGGTGAGAATAGAGGTTAATTTCTCTCTCTCTCTCTCTCTCTCTCTCTCTCTCTCTCTCTCTCTCTCTCTCTGTGTGTGTGTGTGTGTGTCTTAGATAATATATTAAGTAATTATGTCTCTTTTGTCATGCCAGATCCTGCCAAGAAGCCCTTGAAAATGTTCTAGAAATTATCTGAAAGAGCCAGCTCTTGGTCTCTGGCCACAACCTTCTCCCTTTGACCTTCTGATGCTTGCGGTGGTGGTGACTTTCTGCTCTTTTAATATCTGGATTGGCTATACTATTCCCTGCTTGTAACTCAGCCCTTTTTTTGAACTAGTTCCAAGCATTAAATTCCTTCTGTTAAACTACCTTTTTTTTGTTTTTTTGTTTTTTTTTGACTGGGCGCTGGCTGACATAGGCTGAAATTCATATTTTTTTACATGCATAACTGAACATCAAAATTTTGTAGTAGATTCAGGTGATTGAACTAAATATCAGTTAATCTACAGAAAAGTTATTTTGCTCAAATCGATGGGATTGGGACTTCCTATTTAGCATCAGGTTGATCCTTTGGTTTTCTTCTACAAGTCTACCATCTTACACTATTAGCTAGTCCTTGCACTTTGGTCTGATTTTATAGGAATGTGTATGCAATAGATAATTTCTAATAACTAGTATAAGGGCAGATTGCCCAAAGTTCTGAGTCTCTTTTTCATTTGGAAGAAGACTGTTTGAGCAACTGTTCTTTAAGGGATATTTCCATCTTAATCTTTAATTTTTGAGGGCAGGATTATGCAAAATGTGTTAGAAGCTAATGAAAAGTGCAAAGTTCATCACTGCTTTATTTGAAACTATAGAATTTCTTTCATTGTGTATTTATTAAAAAAAACCACCTTATGAAAAGAAAACATATTCATCTATTTACGTAAAAGTGATTTAAGCCAGATATGACATCTGTGGTCCTTCTAGATTCAGCATATTAGCAAATACATGAAAGCGGTTTAAATGACCCCTTTCTAATTGATATAAGAACAAGTGTCCCTTTTTTCATCTTGTGTTACTGAGTTTGCTGTAGTGGACTGAAGCCATGGCTCTGAAGCCATTTATTTCTTTGGTCTACAGAGTCCATGTATATAAAATGAAGAGATTAACTCAGATTATTATCCCTCAGATTATTCCAGCCTGAACATTCTGGATCATTTTCTTCAATTACCTGATTTCTTACTCCTTCCCAACTGCTGCTTCCTCCTCTCCATAACAACAACAACAACAACAACCTCTCATCAAATCATTGCTTCTTAATGAAAGTGGCAATTTGAGGCCTGAGGATACAGGATGCTGAATTCCATGCCACTTTATGCATCCTGCTGTCATTTGCATATAATCTTGATGCTACAGTGAAAGATGGCATAGAGCACACCCAAGAGAGAATCCTTCTCTAATTTCATCAATTCAGATTGGTCCTGGAGCCCTCTTAAGGTGTAGACCACAGTTCCGTAGGTTATTTCCAGAGCTGGAATATTTTATTTTATTTTATTTTTTTATTGATTTTGATTTTGATTTATTTTTTTAAATTGCCCTCTAGTCTTCATTTCTTTTTTTAAAATTTATTTATATATAAATTTCACAACATTGTAAACTCAAGAATTTGCCCCCCCTCCCCTCCCTTCTCCCCCTTTCCCTCCTGCTCATAGTTGTGCCACACAATGGAATATACACAGAGCTGGAATATTTTAAATAGTGCTGCAATGAACATAGGAGTGCATGTATCCATTTGAATTAATGTTTTTGCCTTTGGATAGAGAACAAAGAGTGAAATTTCTGGTATCTTTATTTTCAGTATTTTGAGGAACCTCTATACTGATTTCCATGGGACTTAGACCACCAGCAGTATATGGGAGTTCTTTTTTCTTCACATAATAAAATACATTTTTAAGATTCTAATAATAATATTGTTTTTCACTCTAGACTTTTTGGCAAGCATTGTATAGAAAAAGATATACAGTACATATAGCACAAATTAGCTCATAAACAGCATTTAATTTATTGATGCTTTATTTTTCAGGATTACTAAAAAAACTTATGCATTTTTTTTCAGTTAAAATATATAGCAAGTAATATTTCCTCTCCAAATTAGTGTAATATGAAGATAGGACAATTGAAAACAATGGCTGAAAAACTGTCATTGAGTGAAGATAATTCTGACAGTAGACTTTTGGCGCTACTTCATTTGTTCATTTTGAAACAAATATATCAACTGTAATTTGTTCAGCAAGACAGGTTATATGATCATATTTGAATTTGAGATCCCCAGAAGAGAATTGCAGCTTCTTCGATATTCACTGTGACTTCTATCTAAAACATTTTTATTTTCTAGATTTTTTTCCCCCCTTAAACAAGAACTGTACTACATGTGCTAAAAATTTGCCTTTTATCAAAGGACATTTACAAATCTTGCTAATGGCTAATTCCACTTGATTTAGGATTTTGGAGTAAAACATAGATTACAATGGATGTCTAAACATTACAGAGCTTAATAAAGTGTATATTTATATACATTTTATTAATAAAATATATATTCCTGTATTTTACTGTAAAGGTCTTAGAAGCTTATTATGTTTTAGTAACAGGTTTCTTTGATGACATGCTTATGTTCAAATCTATCATTTGCCATTTGGTAGGCATGAAAGCCTAAGAAAGTTGCTGAAACATTCTAAACCACAATTGTTGATTCCATAAAATGATTACTCAAAATCAAATGGTGTAGTTTCTATCTGTTGTACAATGCCAAAAATGAGGTTTCATTGTGGAATTACTTTTTCCTTTGTACACTTTATTTCTTGACACCAGAACTGGCAGATACAATCCACTAAATGAATATTGGAGTGATCATCATAGTATTTATTCATTATTAGTTCTAACCTCCTGTCTGATGTGTAATGGATACTTATCCTTCCAGTCTTGAGGTCACATGACTTTCCTGATCGCTGCAATACAGCTTGGCAGTCAGTTCTGAATGGAGACTGAATCTTAGATATAGTTCTGCAAGTCCAAGCTAGGTACAACCAACTCCCATCGTATATATTTTCCTAAATGATTCCTTTTCAAAAAGTCAATATTTTAGTGAGAACCTGAGAGGAAATACTCTGTAATTTTTCTCAAAGTGATTTTTTTCTAAAATGATATTCACAAAACTTTTTTAATTTTTAAATAACATATATATATATATTTCACATCTTTCTATTCCCTGTGGTTTACCCACCACTTCCTGACTGCTCCCTGATTGCTCCCACTCTCCCCCCCCCCCCCCCAGATGTGTACTTTAATTTGGTTGTTAGCTTGTTTTGACTTTTCCTCTTGGCCTTTTGTTTTTCCTATTTCCTATATATTGTGAAACCATTTGGGTTCCTTTACTTTCTGGCTTGTTTCTGCTAATATGATTTCTTCTAGGTATATCCACATTATCTCAAATTCATCAAGTTTTTCATTTTTAATTGATGAGTAATATTCCATTGAAAATGCCTCCTTTTTCACATGATGATTGATTGCTGTCTTTTAGTGACTTCCAGTTGATGACATTACCAAGAGCACATTTCACTGAATTTTTTTGTTGTTGTTCTTTTCCCCCTTTTTGCTTTTTTCACATCCACATTACTGTTACAGGTGTCTAATATAAAGAAAACTGAAAATATTTTTATCTGGATATATATTTTCATTGAATTTAAAATAAAAAAGTACTTAAACATCACACAAGATTATACAGAATTCTCACTTAGAAACGTGTATGGGTGATATTTTAAAGTATGTGGGCACTTCAACTTTATTCATGTCTGCAAGCAAAACAGAAAATGATGCAAATGGACAATTATGTAATCTTAGAGCCTGTATCAGTTAAGTCTTTTGATTAAAATTGCAATAATTGCCTTCATGGTTGAAAGTGCAGAGACATCCTTCACATTTTTCTTTAATGGGGAAAAAAAAACATATACACCTTTCCCCATACTATCTTTGGATATTATTTAACCATAGTTCTTATAAAAACAAACTTTTTTTTTTTAAACCATTGTTGGAGCTAAGGCATATCTTATTATTTTTCTTTCAAGGGAAGGACAACAGAAAGTATTTTTTTATTTTTTTTTGGTGGGGGGTGGTTAAAAAATTAGAATACACCTGAATGAACTTTTGTTTTTAATTTTTAACAAGCATTATTTATGACATATATTCAGTTCTATTTTGAATACTTTAAAGATATGTTGTTGAATACTTACAATGTTTCTGCTGCATCCTTGTTTTCACCATAAACAAATTCAGGCACAGAGAGGTAAGTAACTTGCTCAAGATCACACAGTAAGTGGCGGAGCAGAAAATTGAATGCAACAGCCCAAGTTCTGTGCTAATAACATACTTGAGCATTTGTGGGAATCATAGTTCTCACAACAGCTGATGGAACACTGGTGAAAATTAGCTAGATTTGAAGTAATATATGGGATTTATATTTCCCATAAATAAAAGCATATATAACAAGAGGAACTGTTTAAATTGAACCTAAATCAGCATTTGCTAGAAATGAGGTGCAACTTCTGTCTTTTAGATTTGGATATATAACCACTCCTGGGCACAGGTGGGTAAAATATTTCATTAGTATTAATTCTAAACAGAAAGTTCTTTTAACCAGTGCCATCTTGGTGTGTCCAGGCTTTGGCCTATATCTTTCTTCCCTTAATAATCCTCATTTGCTGAGACTCTTAGTCCAGAATATTACTATAAATAGTGCTTTTATTCATATGAGTGGTTTTATTATAATGTTTCATGTCTGTGTGTGTGTTTATCTACATGTTCTTTTAAAGAACTGAATTTGGTTTTATTTTCTTTCCCTAAACTTTTGATTTTTGGAACTAAAGTCCTTCAGGCTCCATAAATATTATTCCTTTAAGCTCAATATAAAAGACTCCTCTTAAATATTTTCCCTATGATATTTTATAGATACACATGTATGTACAATGAATGTTATATACATATATGCATACATATGTATAACACATGCATATGGAGAGAGGTGGGGAGAGAGAAACACATGTGAATAATTTGTTGATGGCCTTATTTTCTCCATATGACATAATTACTGACAGAATAATATGGTTCTCAAGATCCAAACACATTTGCGGTAATATCTGTACATTGTAAAATAATTGAACCACAATTAGTTGTGGTAGTCCATCTGCCTTTGTAGTAATACATTTGAACTACCACATCTGGTTAAAATGCAAGCTGCAAGCTGGTGACTGGGTGTTGTTTTCTGTATCAAGAGATAATTTGTCAAAGATTCATCTCTACCAGTTTGTCAAATTAGCAGGAAAACTTAAGGAAGTAATTTACATAATTGTGGGGTTTGAAAAATGGATTAAAAACACTCAGTATTAGAGATATTTATTAATTCAATGAATGGGGATTATTTAAGATTAATTTTAAGGGCCCATATCCCTTACACCCCTCCCCTCACCAACTCTCCAAACTAAACAGTGTTTATTCTCTAACATTTATTTTAATAATTGTGAATATTTTAAAATTTGTTTTAAATATCCTTTTATTCTGTTGTTGATTAACAGAAGAATATACTCTGTGTAATTTCAATTATTGCAAATTTACTGAGACTTTTCTACACTTACCATGTAGCTTTTCTTCATAAATATCCCACTCCTGCTTGAATAAAAGTATGTATTCTCTATTTGCTATTACCATATAATGCAATAATAGGTATTGTATAGCTCTTTACCAAATCAGCTACAGTAGTTGCAAAGGCTATTTATATCTTTAATATCCTGTTTTTTGTATATTCTTTTCTGACAATCAGTAATATTTGTAGGATAGTTTCATTTTTGTTTCAGGTTTGGTCAGTTTTGTTTTAAGCATTTGAAGCTCTGTAATTGGTTGTGTGAAATTTGGCTTGGTAAGTGTTTTACATCTACTTCATCTCCACAGCTGACTTATTTGCCGTTTATCTTCACTCTATTTTAAAGAATGGTTTTCTAGGAAATACACATATTTGTTTTCAGTCTACCTTCAAATATTATACCATTTCACTGTATTGTAAGAAGCTTATAAATATATATCTACTCCTCCCTTTTGTTCTTAGTTTTACTTCTTGTATAGTTTATTTTCACATATGTATTATGAGCTTTACAAAGTATTGTTAATATTTTTCTTTAAGCCATGAGTCAATATTTTTTCCTCTCTAAAAAGCTAGTAGTAAATATTTTACAGTATGCAGGCCTTATTATATCTGTCGAAACTACTGTCATTGTGATATGAACACAGTCATAGACAACACACTAACAAATGCACATGTCTCTATTCTAATAAACTCCATTTACAAAAAGAGACAGGGTATAGTTTGCTGAACCATTTTAAATAATTGATTCTCTTATTGACAATAAAGAAGAAAAATTACCATTTCCTCTCCTCTTTGTTTCAGTGGATTTGAAACATATTTTTTTCTTTTGCTTGAAGTTTCTTTGTTACTGTGCATTTTTTGACAAAACAAATAAAATCCTCCAAATATAAGCAGTTCTAAACTTACCAGCATTTGCTAGTTGAGTATGACTACATTTTCATTTTAGTTATACTTTGAGGGAGCAAAGTTCTTTTTTTTTTTAATTAATGTTCTTTTTCCTTCAATACATTGAAGATTTGTTTTTTGTCTTGTTTTCTTACAAAAAGGACAAAAAGACTAATGACATGTTAATCTTTATCGTAAATATGCTTTCCCTTACTCCAACCTGCCCTCAGATTCTTTGAAGATTCTTCTATATCTGGTTTTAAGGAATTTGATCGTTATTTTTAACTGATTAGTAATGCTATATAAGCTTCATAAGTAGTGGATACAAGGGATCAATTTAATATTGGTGAATGGCACTAAAACGTTGGTGGGTGTGGATGTGTGTGTGTGTGTGTATGTGTGTGTATTGAAGAGTGAAGTTGTGCTCAACAAACTTGATCATGATGTCCCATAATGTAATTTATCTTGTGTGATTTATTGCGCTTCTTGGGTTTGTGAATTTATACATTTTATCAAATTTAGAAAGTTGTCGCTTGTTTATTGTTATCAATACTATTATTTTGCCTGTGCTTTTTGTCTTCTAGGAATCTCCAGTAGGTTGAAAACATTCCCTCTAATATATATTATAATCCATAGAATTTTGTCATATATTTTTTTTCTTTATTTTTACCACCCTCTCCCCCAGCATATATTATTTTATATGGCAAAAACCCAACATGTTATATCACATTTGCATATGTAATTAAGTGAAGGATTTTATGATGGGGAAGATGATTATGGATTGTTTTGATAGGTCAAGTGCATTAACAAGGATTTCTCAAGAGGGAGACAAGAGGGTCAGATGAGGTCTTGATGTGATAATGAGCTTAGAAGTTGGCATAATAGCTTAGGAAATACAAGAATGGACACAAATGAAAGGATGCAGGCAGTCTGCAAAAACTGATTTTTCTAATCATGGGGGGTGGATTCATCTCTAGAATCGTCAATATGGAAGGTAAATCTGCCTACACCTTGGCTTTAGCACCTAAAACTCATGTCTGATTTCTGACCTCTAGAACTATAATGTAATAAGTTTGTAGGGGTTTTACTTTGTGACTGTGTTTAATTTCTTGTAGAGCAGCAATAAGAATCTAATACAGTCTCCAAATGACTGTTGGTATTGCCTCATAAGTCACAGTGGCTCTTTTTTAAGTCTTTTTTTTTTTTTTTTTTTTTTTTTTTTTTTTTTTTTTTTTTTTTTTTTTTTTTTTTTTTTTTTTTTTTTTTTTTTTTTTTTTTTTTTTACAGTGTTAGCTGACTTCTATGGTTATGTCCTGAAGTTTTCTTTTCAGTATCTATTCTATTAACCCCATCTCATTAAAACAAAGTCATGTGTGGTAATGTTAATCTCTTAATGTTTGATTTGTCATTTTGTTTTGTTATATATCTTCCGTTATTTCAAACTGATTCATGTTTTCCTTTAAATCCTCAAATTTAGTACAAAAACTTTTTAATCCCTTTCTCCTAATACTATGAACTTTATTGTATTTCTGTTGACAGTTCCCCCCCGTCCAGGTTATATGTTATGTGCTTATTTATGTTTCATCATTTCTGCTTAGATAATAGACATGCCATATGTAACATTTTGACAGTCTGGTTTCTGTTATCTGTCTTTATAAATGGTGACTTTGTTTTGGACAGATCACTATGTAACTTATAATATGTTTAGTTTTTTTTCATGCTTATTTTTAAGATACTGTTAGGGCATATCTATATTGCCTTTTATCATGCTAGCTTTACTGTAAGGTTTACTTTTCTAGGATATCTACTGAATGTGCTATGTGTTCATTGAGGTCCTGCACACCTATACACCTATTGAATAAAACTTGAATATCTCCAGGTCCTTTCTGCATTCTTGGAATTGTTCAAGTTAAATCTTCCTCAGAATTCTTTGCTCAACATCAACAAATTTGAGCCTATTGATGTGGGTCTTAGTATTCAGGGACAGCCCTCCCCCTCCCCCATATACAACACCATCAACAACAACAGCTTCATATTGATTTCTGGAATTCTTTTTCTTAACGTAGTTCTTCTGTGATATTCTGTCCCCACAAAATCTGGCTGCCTTCTCCCAAAGTCTGCTGTTTTATCTTCTCTTCTCAGTGAAATCTCCTGGATCTGCTTGAGCTCTTCTCTGGTATGGCACAATCTCTGCCTCCAGGAGTGTTAGAGGTCATATATCATTTTTTCACTTTATATTTTCATTACAGTTTTGCACTGAGTTGTTCAGAGTCCAAAATAATTTTTAATATATATTCCCCAGTCTTGCAGTTGTTCCTATTGGGTGGGCAAGTTTACTTATAGTAACTCTAACATGTCAAGGTGGACATCTTTGTATTATAGCTAGTAATTTTTATGTCCAGTTTCCCCCAGAAGGGTTTGAATTAAATAGCAAATTTTGTCATAATTAACAATTTTCTAACACTCCTATTTTCCATGTCAGTATGGATCCTACAAGAATGTTTATATAAGATGTGAAGCTTTTTTTTGTCTTGGTGGAGAATTATGTTGTTCAGCTTAAGAATTTACACCAAAGCCATTTAAAAATTTTCATCTCCAACACTTGAAAACCAAAAAGGAAAGTACATTATCTTTCATGCTGTTTTTCAATAAGGGGCCCATTTTGCCAGAGAAACTCTTGGGGCCCCAGTGGTGGCGAAACTTGCCCTGCCCCAGAGAGAATCACAGGCAAAGATGCCTAAAGCTCACTGGCACCTGAGCTCAGCATGCATCTTGGGAGCCAGCCTTTCTGCTTTCTTGCCCAATTCTGCCAACTTGACTGGCACCATTCAGATGCAGGTACTGCTCAGATTTGCTTCAGGGATTACAAATGGTACAAGACTGCCTGACCTCACAAGTCAGACTTGGGTGCACTGATGGCATATTAGCTTTTGAATTCAGTTCTTTCAATTATAATTTGAATCATAATTGGGTTGGTCAGGTTAAAACACCCACCAGTATCATTCACAACTTTGAGACAATTAAGGAATCATAAACAGACCAATCAAGCTTGAGAAGTTGGTACTCTGAAGAGATATAAACTGAGGTTTCAGGGGACCTTAGATTTGCCCTGACTCAGATCTTCAAGACCTCTGTGCCATACCTCCACCTCTGTTTCTGACATCCCCTGCTGACTGGCACTGTCTGCCTGTGTCAAGTGTCTCTAAAAGAGTTAGGCACAAGTACCTGCTCCCTTGACACCACCTTTAAAAGAACTATTTGCTGCAACTTATTCCTGGCATCGTTAGCACCAATGCCTGCTGTTCTAGCACTGATGCCAGCTTACCTGTGTTCAGCCATTTCTAAGAACTGTCTGCTATTGCTGATTCTCCAGCACCATCTCTTGGTGCTGTTCGCTCAAGTCTAGTCCAGTCTGCTATTCAGCATTGCCCAGCCCTGATTCCGGATAGGCATTGCTGGCTGTTGTGGTGCCAACTTAGCAGCACTACCTGTGATCACTTCCAGGTGTCTCTCTGTATTGGGTCCTGATCCATCATCACTTATTGATGTGTCTCCAGCTTTACATGCTCATCAAAGGGACAGTGACATCTTGCACTTATGATTTGAACTACTGGACACTGATGGCACTATTTCAAGTAGGTCAACAACCATTTGTGTCTTGGAAACTCTTCCTTTTTCCCAGTTTTCCCTTTTTTAATAAATCCCATTGTGGTTGTACACTGAGCCTGAGCTGTTGTTGTAAGTGCATGGGCGAGGACCCAGGAATCATGACATATCCCAGGGTTTTTACAGTTTCCAGTCTTGGTGCAGGGAGAAGTTCTTTAGAGAAGGAGGAAGGACAAACAAAATTTGTGGTCACTTAATGAAACCGCAAATTTTTTTAAAAAATGTGATTTTATTCCAAAGGCAATTTAATTCTTCCCTAACCATCATCTTTATATTTTGATAAAAAAAAATATGACATTCCTGTCCTATTGTTTCATGTAAATCACTTTCTTCTGATGTCCATATTGGCTGATTTTTCTATTCACTGAATGCCTTGTTGGTTGATCTGAGTCCCAATTTTCTTCATGACCTATAAAATTGTCATTTCTAACTTCTTGGCAGCAGCAGCTCACAGCCTTGATCATGTTTCTTGTGGCCTACTCCTTGCCTTGGCTAAGCATAGATCATATGTCCATCATCGGAAGTATACAAAATGTGGCTTAACCACCAAAGAGACTTCCAAGACAGAATCATAAATAGAGATGATTTAGTTTAGAATGCCAAAATAGCTGTACCATCTGTGAGTGCAGAATTTGCCAGAGAAAAATAAGTGGGAAACCTATGGTTTTCCTCTTGAACTTCCATATTTAAATGGATCCAATGTTGAGGTTATTTAACCACAATATATATTTTTAAAAATAGTGTTAATTATAGTTATACTGACTTTCTGTATACTGTTTTCTTCTGTGAATATAAAATATTTCTGTGGTTTCTATAAAGTAACAAAAGGATATCTTGAAAACATCTTCTGAGGAAAGAACAGTAATGATATTTATCCATATGAAGATCATTTACTATGCATCCTTTATTATATAGTAGTGAGACTATCAGAGGTATAACATTATAATCAATAGCTTAGTCGAACAGTGCTGAATATAAATAATCAATAAGTGTCTTAAACCATAGCTTGAAGACTCATTGGTTGGATTTAGTTGAGAAGTACTGGGGAAAAATTGGAAATCTAAGTTTATGAGTTTACTAAATTTCTCATTTTGTTAACATATTGTTTCCTGAACTCATTTAAATGTCTGGGTTCTCTTGCATCTCACTGAACTTTTTTATGATCATTTGAATTCTTTGTTAGGTAATTTAAAGATCTTCATTTCCTTGATACTACATACTGAAACTTTATTTCCTTGTGTGATGTTGTGTTTTTCTGACTCTTCACACTCTCTATAGCCTTGTGTTGGAGCTTATGAATTTGAAGGAGCAAACACCTTTTCAATTCAAAACAAGACTGGTTTTAGCAGGTAAAGATCTCTTGTCTGTCCTTTGGTTTATTTTATTATCTTTAGCATTCACTAATGAGAACTGGAGTTAGATCAGCTGGCTGTTGTTAGGTCCTTAGGGTTGTTGGGCCTGTTATGAGTATACATGTGACTGACTCCTGAACTACTAGAGGACTCATAATGTATCCCTGGAAAGTTCCTTGAATAGGCAAGATTGACTCCCAATATTAGCTGAGAGAAGTCAGACCTAAGTAACTGATTTATGTATTCTCTAGACTTCACAGGCTTCACAGCTAGAACTGAGGTCTACAGTACTAATCTAGGAGCACGAATAGAGTCCTTTGGGATTCCTGGATGGACAGGACTGTCCCTGAATCAAGATCGCAAGCATTAAAGTCAGGTCATTAGAGTTCTTTAGGATTCATGGTTAGATCAACATTGATCCAACACTTTCAGAGTGAGACTGGCAGACCTGTCTACATAAACATAGATGAGCATTTCTCATTCTGGGTTTCTGACTGGATAGGACTGCTCCTGGCTGCATCTGCAACATGCTGGAGCCAAAGTTACAGGGCTTCTTCCAGATCTGTAGTCATACTGAATTCACTGGGCCTACCTCTCATAACTTGGATGAATACAGCTCCCAGAGGGCTAGTGTTCATATATTTAAATGGAATACTGGTGCTAGCAGGAGCTGGAGCTGGGTTATGGATCTTTCAAGACTCACAGACTGGCTGGAATGGTTGGGTTTGCCTCAGGGGTACAAATAGGTGTGCTGTTAGCATTGTCCCAGGGTTAAGACTAAGAGACTGAGAGAACCTAGAATTGAATCATGAGCATCTTCAGTGTCTACAATTATTACTGAGATTTGTGAGCTTGCTGGTCCTCCTGGACTATGGAAGAGCCAACGTAAAATGGAGTTGTACCCAAGACCACAAGGGCGTGTAACTATTTCTGAAATCTTTATCTAGGATTCAGTTTATGAGTCAATCACCCAAACATTGACCTATTATCTGAAAATGTCCCTCCTTTGTCATAGACAAAACCAAAGTTTCAGAATCTCCTATCTGAATCCAAAAACCACTATGTCAACAGCTGCCACATTATTGTTGCTGTGGCGGGTGTATGAGCAGGCACCTTCTAGTCTGCTATATTATTAATGTTACTCACCAGTATTCCATTTGAATATATGACCATCTAGCTGCAAGTGTTCTAGTAAATGAAAGTATTAAGCATTCCCTTATAGCAAGATGATCAAGCAGTGTAATTCTGATCAAAGAGACATATGCTGCAAATTTTGTAGTCTCAGAAGATTTTGGCCTCTGAAAGTCACTAATGGACCCTATTTCCCCTTTTTAAAAAGGAATCTCTTTAAATGTCCTCCAGCAAAATTAAGAGCCTGTCAGGCACACAAGAGAAAGAAACCTCTAGAGATTTTCCCATTATTTTCTTATGTTGGTTGGTTGTTTTTTTTTTAACCGACACAAAATGATTACTTTTCTCCCAGCTCCACAAGTTCCAGATTAATCAAATTTTAGATTGGTATTTTCATTATTTAACTACTAGCAGAACAGAAAAGTATTCTTTTGAAAAAACAAGTAATTTAATAAAACACTGGGAAGGAAAACTGCGGAGAGGAGAAGAGAGGGCAGAGCTACTGCCAGAGAGGGAAGAAGTGACAGTGTCTACCATTGGTCAAACCCAGCTGGGAGTACAAGAACAAGGAAATACTAATCGTGAAATCTGGCGCTCAGCTGACACAGTTAATCAGAGGGGTGTGAAGAATGAATCTTGGGGAAAGGAGAGATCATGAACAGACATCCTATAGGAAAACATAGTCATTTTCTTTCCTCAATTTATCTTTCAAAAGCTGATAAGCTGTTCTACAACACCTTCACAGGTACAATCAGAAATAACGTTTTAACTCTCTGGGCATCTCTTATCCCAGATTCTCTGACATAAAATTAACTATCATAACATGTGAACTGTTTGCTACCTGCTTATTAAAATTGATGTGTGGCCGTCATAGAAAAATACCAAAAGCATATTTAAAATACACAGATACCTAGAACTGGAATTTAAAATATTATAGGTGATAATGTTTCCTTCTTTGTAGTTTATATTTAGCCTTAATCATTTTTGGTAGATAGACATTTTGGGCAGTCATATAAAACATTTTTTCATTTGATTTTCTTTTCTTTCCTTTTTTTTGGCCCTTGCAAATTTTCCCTGATTTTGAAACCCACTGTTTATAACCTATCTTAATTATCTCAAATAGCTTCACTTTAGATATTGGGAATGCTTTATCCCTGGTTCTTTCGCCTTTATGTTTATATTTTTTTATATAAAATTTTTTAAAGAGACTAGGTCTCGCTATTTTGTCCAGGTTTGTCTTGAACCTGTGGACACAATTGATCCCCAGCCTCAGCCTCCCAGGTAGTTGGGATTACAGGCTTATGCCACCACACCTGGCTTATTTTAGTTGTATTTGATTCTATATATTTTTAAATTCTTGTATCCATTTACCACTCATTTAACAAGACTTTATCTGTGTACCCACTATGTCATGTACCATTCTAATCTGCCATTTCTAATTTTTTAAAGTTTGTTTGTTTTTGGTAGTCTAATATGTGCCAAATTAATCATCACCTTTTTTCTCTCCATTTTATCAACAAATATTTTTTAACATTTTCTAGGTTTTGGGCACACAGAAGTGAGAGAAGCAGTGGAAAACCCCTGCTAATGGAATTCACATACTAACAGAAGAGAAGGATAGTAAATAGAAACAACTAATTAAATGCATGCCAGAATAAAATGAAGCAGGGAAGGGGACTCAGAATTAGGGACAGAGCAAAATTATATACATAAAGTAGTGGATGTCAAAGAAGACCTGAATGAAAAAGTGTGACTTGAACAAAAACTTTAAGAAAGTGAGAGAAGGGCTAGAGAAGGAAATAGGCTCATGCTTTTGAGCTACTTAATTCCAAATTTGTCAGATAATCAGACTTTAATTACTTGAGTTCTGATTGGCCAAGAAAAGATTATTTTATATAACAAATATCTTTAAATACAAAAGAAAATCTCTGTAATCTCAATTGTCAAAGAAGGTGTATTTCATCATAAAAGAATCCAGAGTCCTAAATTAATAGAAAGCACGTGTCCAAGAAAGAGATCCTTTCCTGAAAGTAACAACTATGACCTTAGAATCACTTTAAAATCTTGGAGTATCATAATAAAGCAAAAAGTCACTAAGTTAAATGTTGATGTCACAGAAAATAGGTGAAAATTTTGAAAAAATAAACGGTTCTTTATAAAACCTCCTCTGAAATTCATGACCAAGAAGATAACTCATCATGATATCTCTCTTTAACAGGTTATTAAGAAAAATTGTCTTTAATACCTAAAAGTCCAGATAGGTTTTTGCTAAATTCCCCTACCATGCTTTTGTTCTAGATGGTTTCCTGTCAATATTAGAAATTAGTAGCTTGATGTTCTAAGACTGTATAAAAGGGTCTGTTTCAGATGGGGAAGAATTTAGAGCATAAAATGCAAATGCTTCAGTAATCATAAAAATATTCCGTTTTTGAAGCTGATTTTACATTAACACATGACCTGATCTATAGCTCATTATGTCCTTGTAATACGAAGGAAATGTATTCATTATCGCAGAAAAGTGTGGGGTACTTTGGAATCGCAGAAAAGTCTGGGGTAGTTTGTAAACCTTTTCAAAAAAGAATCATGTAATAGAATGGGGAAAGAGGTTAAGAAAACAATAGATGCATAAATGTCATTGGGGGTATACATCTGTAAACCATTCCCTTCTGAAATGTTGGAAAGATTGCAATATAAATACTGCTCCATCACATGTTTTCCTTTTGTCTCATTCTTCTGTTGTCTGGAGTCTCGTGAGGTGAAATGCACACCCTGAAACAGCATCCTCTATGAACCACAGTGGGAGGATATTACACTATTCTGTGGCCCTACTTGCTCTATTTTTGCCCCTGCTATTTTCTTCTGCAGGTGCCAGGTCTGGTTTGAGGACGAAGCTCAAAGTTAAAACCAAATCAATTGCATACACAGGTGGTTAGACTAGAATGTGTCTGAATCTAAAAACCAGAAAAATGCTTTATGTTAGAATGCTTCCAGAAAGTAGTAGGAAAATCTTCAGGATGAAATGATGCCAATATAAACTCCTGTGGGCTGATTCAAACGCAATTGACCCTTTCATTGCTCATGCCTTTTACACATTTACTTTGGTGTCTTTAAGGTTTAGCTCAAAGCAGAGAAAGTGTAACTTTTGGACTACAAAGAAGAATTAGTTGTGCTGTCTAGGCATGAAATTCAGAATAGTGAAGACTAGTTTTATGTTCACATTAAAAAAAAAAACCATATGTATATACACACATGTATACATATACAGGTATATAACATAATGTAAGCAGTGAGAGAGTCTTAGACCAAAGTGCCTCTATAGATTCTGTAGTTTCCTTGAAACAGTGAGTTGAAGACAGTTGGATGTAGCCTTTGACATACTCAAAAGCCCATATATTACCCCCATACACCGTGACTACAATTTGGTAGCTACTCTGTGAGACTGTGAACCCAGTGTTGCCAATTTTTAGAATAGCAATAGCAACCTGATATCTGCTTCTGTGTGTTGTGTGCATATATATATAATTTTCTGTGATGTTGTTGCTTAATTTGACTCTTAGCCAGATTGAGATCACACACCTATCACGGTATTGAAAGCATTTTTTTGTGTGTGTGTGTGTCAGTACCAGCCTCTGATTGACTAAGAATTGAGTGGACAGGCAAATCATTGTAGTTAATTTAGCACATTAATGAACAGGGTTTTTGTTGCTTAGTAAGACTCTGGTAGGCTATCTAAAAAAAAAAAAAAAGAAAAATATTTCTTTTAATAAAACATATTCATGCTATCATTTAAAATCAATTGCATATTTGTAGAACACGTTTTCAAATTTTTTCTTTAACCCTAGGTATCCTTAATCTCAAAAACTTTTGTATTGAATATAAAATTTTCATGGGTATTAATGGGGTAATTCAAGGTGCAATTTACTAACATGTAAACTTGTAATTATTTGTGTTTATCTTGAAGATGGTAGCAACTATGTTTTGTACTCAAAACACATGGCTACTTAATTACCAAGGATTTACTGGGGAACTGGGACAGTCTTCCCAGAGAAGAGACATTTCAGTTGAGGACAGTGATAGCCTTATTGAATGGAATTGAATGCTAGATATATCTACCAGCTAGAGGTCCCAGGCAGGGATTGAGCAGACATTGGGATGGTGTTCAGGAGACTTAGATTTCTAAATGGAATTGGGAGCAGCAGTCTAGAACTGCAGGTTCAAGAACCTGAATTCCATTTCTAGACCTTCTCTTCCAGTTGATTATATTAGCTCATTCACTCAACTTTAAGTAGAAGGAAGTCTGCATCACACTGTTTAAAAGGCCTAGAGCGCCCTGTCACATTTACTTAGGTCATGATCACATTTGGTTGAAATGATCATTTGGATTGATACATAGGCCTGAGAATACATTTATAAGGAGTTGGACTAAGGGATTATTTAATTGTGAAGTCTAAGATTAATGTAAAAATGTTATTGTATCCTGACAGACATTAACAATTACCTGGAGAGGATTTTCATTCTCTATGCTCAGCCTTGTGAATAAAGATCAATGCAGCCTCTATGCTAATGTCTCTGCTGAAACACAATGCTCCTTCTTACTCCAGCAGCACCTGAAAGTATATTGGCAAGTCTTTATTTTGTGGAATGTTTCCTGACATCCATTAAGAGGTCACCAAGAATATGTATGTGAATGGAAAAAAATAATCTGCACATATGGAGGATGGAAAAGATAACTTAGCAGAAATTCAAGACTATTTTCCATTTGGAAAGATCAACTTCTGCCATCAAATAGAGTTGGTTAAATATTTCTAGTTGGTTCCTGCTGACTTGTCTTTGTTTATGTTTAAGGGAATATGGGAAGAGTTACCAAATTAGCTTGAAGACCACTGGGCATAGGCCTCAGATTTCTGTCATCTATAGATATTTACCAAGATATGCCATATGTAAGGATCAGTGGAGAATGTGGTTCTAGTGTGAGACACTGATGTTGCATTGGAAGCTCTCGAAGTATGCACCAAGTTTACTAATGATAAGATAGCTAAAAGAGCTTTGGCAGTTGTAAAGTTGTAAGCATTTCAAGAGACTCAATGTGTTTCATGGTGAAGATAAAGGCCTTTGGAGATAACTAGAAAGGAGAATGCAGTGACTTATTCAGGAAGGGTAGACCAGATGAGTATTGCTTCTTAGATTGCCTAACAACCTGCTGACACAGCCTCTCTGAGAGGCTACATATGCTGTATTATTCAGCAATAACTATGGGTGTTCTTTCTCCTTCACCTGGTGTCACTCTTAGCCACTATGGGAATCATTGCAATCCTTGGCTACTTTAAGGACAATCTCCTTTGTATGAAGATATTTGAAAATATTTTTCTTTACAGAATCTTGCTAAAACTACTATCAAGGGGATGCTTGAAATGGGAAAAGAATCCATAGGTGTCACTTGAATCCTTGTTTGTGTATAAAGAAAAATGTGAGTGTGAGAAGGACTGGGTGAGGTAGGGAAGGAGAATAATTTTATAGTTTTAGAACTAATTGCTACCATTTTTCTTATTAATATTCTATATTCTAGTTGCATGCACATAAAGTCTGCCTTTCTCTGGAGATCATCTAATGCACACGAGGATGGATTAAACTATGTTTCCTTACTTATTAGGAGTGTGACCTTGGTCAAGATACTTAACCTCCCTAAGATACATGTGAAAGAATAACTAGAATATCTTGCTTGTTTACATACAGATGTGTTCCTAAAGGAGCTAATTGGTGGTGTTGATGAAAACAGAAAAATAAAAGAATTATAAAACAAAGAGGAGAGCAGTGAAAAGGACATTTCAGGCAGTAATACCAAATCTTTAAATTTTTTTGTTGACATTATAGTACATTTTTTGACAAATAGTACAGTGGCTACTGTGGTTGATCTGGAATGAACTGGCCAGGAGCAATGATAACCACAATCTTGCTTGGTGACATATTCTTAACCTCTGTAGTACTCCAGAATCACTCCAAAGAGTTAAGATCTACATCTTACACCATTTTTTGTGTATTATTCGTTAATACTTTTCCCTTAGTTAACAAAGACCTCCATCATGTATTGCATTGTTATTCCTTATTAACTTTTCTCACCTATCTAGTAAAATGATATTTTATGGGGGCTGAGATATCCAAATAACCCAGAGCTGAATCCCCAAACCAGTCATTGAACAATACAATTCTTCTTTGTGATCAGGAAGCTCCAACCTTTCCCCAGAATGAGATGGTAGCAACTGCCAACACTATTGCTAACTTCTCTGGTAGAACTTGGAAGCTACCTGTCTGTGTACCTGTGGCCAAATCCTTGACCAGATCATTAGAAATTACAGGGGAACCTAAAGTGTCATTTATAGTCTTTGTTGCCGCTTATTTTATGAGTCAGCAGAAAAGAAATGTCAAATAGTTTTAAGACTGATATGTTGTAAATACATTTTCCCTTTCTAATCCATTGTTTACGCACTGTTACATTATTTTGTTTTCAAATTCTAGCCTTGTTTGAACTCCTTTTGGAAAAATCAATGTTTTTGTCATTCAAGAGTCAGTGAACTGTTTCTCAATTAGCCAGATTTACATTATTCTTTTCTCTCACTCCTATTCCCTTTTTCTTCCTTCCTTCTCTCTCCTGCTTTCTTCTAACTTGATTCTGGAAGTAAACACTTTAAAAAATTCCTTTAGGACATCACTATTTATAATGAATAGTCAGGGCTAATGCTTTTTTAAAAAAAATTATTCCCAAATTTTGTCATATTTGTAGATTATTTTTATTAAGCTATAATGTAAATACAGAAAAGCATATGGATAATAATTATCGCAAACTGAACATGTAGCCAAAATTCATATGAAGAAATGGCTTTATCTTCCATTGCCTTTCCCAGAAAAACCTTCTGTGACCTGTTCCATGCATAATTACTGACCAAAGAAAACTATTATTCTACTTGAATTGTACATGTTGATTTTTCTTTGGGCACAAAGAAAAAATTATATTGCTGATTACCCTGGAACCATGTATTTTTCTTTTTTAAATTGAGATAACTTGGGTCACATAAATTACATGATTTTACAGGTGTAGGATCTCCCCCTTCAGGTGCTGTTACTACAGCACAACCACCACCAACACATCCATAGTCCCGAACCAGTTATTTCTTCTGGAGAAAATCCATATAAAGAGGTGTTTGTTTAATCTTTTCTGCTGCTTATCTGACAGATCTCTGAAAATGCAAGACAGAAATCTTATTGAAATCTTGTCCTCTTCTATTAGTATTGTGTAGTGAGAGAAACATTGATTTGGTTCCAGAGTCATGAATAATGAAGTTAGTATAAGTGCACAGTTGACATTCATTGAAAATTGACTACCTACCAGGCAAAGTATAAAGCCATATATGCATTAACATGTTTAAAAGTCACACCACCCATTTTACAGACTAATAATTTTATACCTAGAGAGATTAAATACCTTTCAAAGAAATAAATCTATTTTTGTTCTTTGTTATGTCACCTCTGTATATTGCTTCTGTTTCTGAAGGTGATGATTCTTTAAAGAATGGTTTACTTAGAGAAAATCATCAGAGTATATATTTATTGCCTACTAATTCTGGATATTTCGTCTTATCTAGTCTCTCACTAAAAAACTTCTGGAACATGGAAGGATGCTGAGGAGATGAACTGAGTTTTTAAGTACTGGAGAATTTAGTAATAGTGATCCTTTCTTTGTCTTCAGTAAACAAAGAATGCTGATAAATGTAATAAAAATGTTTATATATTCACTCATTTCAACAGGTACCCCACCAGCTTGGAAAACTGTTCCTTCCAAAGCATTTTTTTTCTGGATTTTTATTAGCTTTTTCTGGACCTATTCTCATTTCACTGACTTCATGCCAGTGTCTATTTTTATCTTAAAAAGTCATAATATAGAGAGAGCACCAATCTATCAAAAAGCAACCCTACATTGCCTTTGCCTTATAAGTTTTTGAACTTTGGGCACTTTACAGGGGTCCAGTTTGTAGACCTAGTGACAAGACATAGTGCCATTTACTCAGTTGAAATCACAAGATGATTATAAGAATTATATAATATGAGCTTTGGGAAAAAGAGCAAAGAGCATCCCAGTGCATTAGCTTTACTTCATTGAGGAATTCATCTGCAACCCTTTGGCATTTTTTTCTCTTCTGCAGTCACTTTTTTCAGAATGGAACTGATAGACAGCAAGATTTGCACTTATGAGCATATTTAGAGTTGCACAGAGAAGGCCAGTCTTATGTCTAAATAAAAAAATCAATGTGTTAAATATATGAAGTTTATTGCCTGATTATTTTGTGAAAAATAGCATGGCTTTAATTGGAATAACATCTGCATATGGGGGAAAATTTATTTATCTTAATAGTCAATAAGTTTTTGATTGATGAACACAGTAGACATAAATCTAGACATAACAATTTCAGGAATATGTTCACATTACTTACAGACATACCTGACATTGCTCTCTGTGTATGCAGAATGCAAGCTCTAGACCTTCGTTGATGCAGATGAGCTTAGCAAAAGATTGATGTTTGACCTACATTTTTTGACCCCTGCTGATTGAAGGCAGGCACACTGATGTGTGTGTTGTACAAGCCATGCAGCAAAATGGCCCTATAAATCCCAAGTCACAAAACATATTGCAAAAGATATAGATCATGGAATAAAGACAAGTTACAAATGCATTTGTTTTCATGATTTGTAAAACATCATATTGTTCTGACTAATCTTTTAGAAGTAACTGGCATCAAGCTAAAATAAAAAATTCCAAATGGCCTTTTGCCTTTTTATAACATGCCAAATTTCTAGAGAGTAAGGCCAGAATTTAAAAGGGTGTTTGTATGTATTGCCATCATTGCACTGTGTCTCAAGGAATAGAAGTTTCCTGAATCAGTATGGATGAATAAATGAGTTCTGCAGCTCTCTAACTGGAATACAGCAATTTATTCCCCAAATGAACCACTCCCAGCTCCCCTGCTGCTGTTCATCAGTCTCCTTACCTCCTAAGTTCCAAATGCAGGAAGAACTTCTTTACTGGGTTGTTTGCCAATACCCCAAAGTTAAACATGTAGAAAAACAGGACTGCTTTTTCTGCTGTCTCCACTGCTAAACATGAACAAGGTTGGAAACCCAGCAACATGTCAGGTGCTATGTCCTGGTATAGATTCTAGTGTATGCCAGTTTTAATGGAAGGAAATGTATTGGGTTCAGATGGGACTAGGTTTGTCTATCCCTCACACTACTGTGGTCTTATCTGCTCCATAACCCCCATGCCCACCAGTGTTCTTCCTCCTACATCTTAGACAAAAGTGGCAACTACTGTATTGTCAGAGGCTTAAGATCTAGAGGTGTGAGATAAAACACCCACAAACAATTCTAGGTTATAAAATTTACTTGCAGTGCTTGGGCAAGTCGGACAATAAGTGGCTTTCAGGGTGGAACCAGATTAGATTAGGGAGAAGTTTACTGAAGTGCTTAGTTGGATTGGGAAAGATTAAAGTTTCTGACTGGTGAACATGGAGACATTCCAAATTGACAGATTTACCAGTGTTTGAAATATCAGGATGGAAGTTGTTTTGATGTTGCATCAGTTGCTACAACAGAGCTGCAGGTTAGGGCATTGTTTCTCTACGTGTGGTTCACAGACCACTGGAAGCATCAGAATAACCTGGTACCTTGTTAAAAATGCAGATTCTGAGCCACACTCCAGTCCCACTAAATCGGAATCTGCATTTTACCAAAATTCTGATGCAATTCATAAGTATGATGAAGTTCACGAAGGGAGTTTAGATCATATCTTCAAAGGTAATGTCAAACACAATAAAAAATATGAAATCAAGAAGCTCATTATGAACTCTTAATTTGACATCTGGTTGAGAACCTAGTTAGAACTAGTTGGAACATGATTGGACTTGACTTTTTCTCCCAATACTAATTTGGAATATGTTTTGTCGCACCATTGACAGCTTTCAATACCAGTTCAAGGTTTAGCACGACGCATTAGGGAAAATGTCGTAAAAAGGTGTGATGGAGATTAATGATAGTTTTCAAAGTAACAAAACTCAATGTTCTGACTTTTCAGTTGTATTTAAATAAATAATAGAAAATCCTCTGAGGATTTACACCTGGGTAGAAGAAATTATCTCTTTATAGATGCTGAAACCATAGAGCAAAGCATTCATTTCTCTTTTAATTCTGAAGGAATACTATTGAAAATGGTGAAATTTGTATGGCTTAACATAATTTAAAATCTTGTTAGAGGATATTTATACTTTCCTGGATTAAGTCACAAGACTAAAAGTTTATTTTGGAACTTTTAATTTAGGCAGAGCTGGTTATCTATGCTGAGTATGCCTTTCAAGTTCAAGTACTTTCATATTATAACTTGACCTTTTGGGATAGAAGTAAAGAATAAAGAACCTGCATATACTTGACTACATCCAGTTCTGAAAAATACAAAGATGAATGACCACAGGACATACTCGAAGGGACTGGATATATGTGATAAGAAATGGGTGTAGTGTGGAATCTTTCTGATCATGCTCACAGGGACAGAAAGATGATACTTTACCAGATTTGATGTGATGTGTGAAACAGGAGACTGATATCTATTTTTAGAAGAGTTCATTTTGGGGGCATTTTTAATACCTTATATTTAACAAAGGAATTTCAGTCTGCTACTTCATTCAATTTTCAGAGACACTTGAATTTCTTGTAATTATTTTCCTATGTGAGGCCTGACCTTCCCCCTAAAATTAGTCCTTTTTTTTCCTTTTGAAAAGTTCCAAGTTTTGCGTAGCTTCGCTGCAAGAACACTTTGTCAAGTATGTGTCATGCCATGTTTCTCAGAGGTTATCTTCTGAAGTATATGAGAAATACAGGGGTGAAATACAAATATCGAGGGATATTTTCATCTTTTCAATAAATTTTATCTTTTCAAATGAAATAAATAAAAGTAAAACCTGGATGTTTAAAGATGCCTCTTCTCCCACAGATTGTCTCTATGTTAGAGGAATTAGTACTATCTTCTGTCACTTTTATTAAGTGAAAAAGATGACATCACAAGGACAAACAAGGAAAATCCTGACAATCATGTGTTTCCTTGCTTTATCTTGGGCAAGTGCAGCTTAAATAAGATGTATATTTACTTACTGACTGTTCATACAGCCCATGACAGAACATAAAGGAATTGAGCAAGATTTTCTTTGAGAGGAAACAGCCTCATTGAAATATAAATAAACCTTTTTTTTAAGAAAGCAAGAAAGGCTCAAAGAAGGCAATTTAAGAAATGACTTGGAACATTTAGGGTGGAGAGTGGTTAAATACTTCACATGGGAGGGGAAGTTCATTCAGTATGTTCATAAGTTCAGTGACTTCCAAAAGTCCATCTATGAACCATTGTCCATAGAAAGGTTTCCAATAGACCGGAGGGAAGTTGGAAAAACTTAATATCATATTCATTCCAGTTTAAGAACTTTATTCTAATATTGCATGGGTTTAATTAAACTTGTTTAGAAACTGGGTTTATTAGTTAATGGAGTTATGTGTCTGCATATGTTTTGTGTTTTAATAGCCATAGTTGACACCTCTCTTTCACACACACACACACACACACACACACACAAATATCAGTAGTTCATAGCATCCAATATTAGAGGAAACTATGTTGTCTGTATTTCCTAATGATAATATATGCTAAAGATTCAGGGACAGTTTTCTTTAATTTGCCATCTAGACCAGCCCTTAGAAAATGTATTAAGATATAAATAATTCCCATTTTCATGTCTGTTTTGGAAATAGTTCAACTGATGAGCAGAACTGGAATTAAATTTATACTTTCAACTATAGAGTTAAGAAACCTCACCCAACAGAAATTCTGATGATTTTAAGATTTTTGTTATAAAAATAAGGGGAAAATAATTGAATGTCATGAATCCTGCTTCTGTTTTTGTTACTAGTAACAGTAGCAGCTACAATAGTAGTGTGCTAGCCTTTGTTTAAAAAGGTCTGTTTGGGGGACATTTGGGTTTTCATATCCTGGCTATTATAAATAATACTTCAGTAAACAGAGGGGTACAGGTGTCTTTTTGAATTAGTGTTTTGGTGTCCTTTGGGTAGGTTCCCAGAAGTAGAATTTCTGGATCAAATGGAGTTTCTATTTTCAGTAGTTTCAGTGTCCTCCAGACACTTTTCATAATGGCTGGACCAGTTTGTGTTCCCATCAGCAGTGTAAAACTGTTCCTTTCTCTCTATATTCCACACCAGCACTTGTTCTTTTTTTTTTTTTTTAATATAAGTCATACTTACTAACTTACCAGTGTAAGGTCATATCTCATTGTGGTTTTAATTTGAATTTCCCTGGTTATAAGAGATGTTGAACATTTTTTCATAAGTCTGTTGGCCATTTTAATTCCTTTGGAGAAGTGTCTTTTTTGACAAGAGACCAAGATGATGGTTCACAGTGGCATAATGGAGGGAGAACATCAGGATATACAATGATATACATACATACATACATACATACATATAAAATCAATAAAGTTAAAATAAGTTTCAGGACTTTAAGTCCTTATCTTAGTGTTGACCATGACATTGGAGAAGAGCACAGGAGGGATGTAACTTTCCTAGGGGGAAATCTAGGTTAAGTGAGTAAAAGAGTTTTCTCCCCAGATTGCAGAGTAGGATCAGTTCTCAGGGTTGGGTCAAATGTGTTTCACTCTAGTCTCTTTTGCCACCACAACTAGGTACTTCCATCATTCAACAAAATCCAACCTGGGTAAAGCTGTGGAAATCATTTTAACCATGCCTTTAATGAAATCCTTAATATTTCCTTCTGGTATCTGTCAATTTATTGCTGCTAATTGTATAATAGAAGTTACCAGAAAAATATTTTTTATGATGAACAATATAATTGCTTTCATTTTAAACTTTCCTCTCAAAATGTGGTATTTTATCATAATATTTTGGAATCTCTAACTATAGAGATTTCAGCTCTGGAACTTGTTATTTATCAGCTTGAATAAATTACCTAAATTATCTGAACCTTTTTTTTGAAATGTAAATTATATACCAAAAAAGCCTAGTATTGCTATATGTCTATATTAGGTGCTCAGTAAAGGCTGCTCCCGTCCTTCTCCTTCTCTTCTTCCCCACCTTCTTCCTTTTCATACTAGTATTAAAATAAGGTAACCTAAGAAGAGCAGATTTAAGTTAATAAAAGAGTAGGAAAAGAAACAAATGTCTCTCCTTTTTAATTGGGTAAAAGTGCTAAAGGAGACAACAACCACGTGTGCTAAGAAGATAAAATGGTAAAGGTGTAAAATTCAACAGACAGTTAAGAACTAATTTGTTAATTCAGGCTTTAGGTTATCTCAATCAGTGACAGAATATTGTACTCTCAGGAATTCTGGTAAAATTGATGCACTATGCAAATGCTTTCTTTTCCTCTAATTACTTGATTTTTATTCACTTAAGAACAGTGCTTCCTGCAATAGATCTGGGAACAGAGAAAAGCACTTCGTCTCTTAACCCCATTTCCCATCTCTTAGGAGCCCTGGGTTCTCAGAGAAAAAGGCCCACGAAAATCTCATTTACATAATTCATACTAAAGTGTGAATGAAGTCTAACATATCAGAGGAATCATTTGTACTTATTTAGGTGAAATTGTCATCCACTTACTTCAATCTGTAATTTGGAATAATTATGATCCTTTTATCTTCTAGTTCAATGTAATATTTTCTAGGCATTGCTGTCATAAACTGTACATTTCATCTACACACTGATATATCCCTAACTTACCCTGTACGTAGCAACATGGGCATGGACATTGAAAATCAGAACTGATTGACCCAAGAAATCTATTTCCTATGTGTTTCTTACATCAGATGTTTAAATAGCAGTCATCTCTTTGAAAAAAATATGATCTGAGAGATAAGCAAATATTTGCAACTGCAAATCACTAGTCTATATATGAGGAGGGCTCCATATATTGCATAAAGCAACCATGTCTGTATTCTCTTTTCCCACATGCATTTTGATGAAATGTGAATCAGACATTAGATTTCCTTTTAGATTTGCTGACCTGGGCCTTTCCACACAACTGTCGGCTTCTAAAGAAGCTGCACTGAAGAGTTATCCTACATATCTGATGAACCACAGGATGTCAACAAGACACACCCATTGTCCCACATTTGGCAGGCTCTAAAAAAAGAATGTAGCCATGAGCTTGCAGCAAGCCAAACCAACCCTGACCATAGTAATAGACTCTTCCAAATGGGTGCGGTCAAGTGGATAACATTGAAAAAGAACAGGCCCTAGGATAAATCTGTATTAAAGAAAAGTAAAACTGGGCTTAACTGTCACAAAGAATGGAAAGGCACTGTAGACCCTTTCATCCTCCCCAGGGTTTGAAAGGGTGTTGACTGTACAACATTGTTTCAACCTCAAGCTTTTTCCTTGAATTGAGAATCTTATGAGTGAGGGGAGGTGGTTTAAACTCATGCTGACCATACCACACCTCAAAATCCAGGATAGGGTGAGGTTCTTCAGTTGTAGCTGAATGATCCAATAACTTTGATTTGAAGTCAGAGTAAAGAAAAGGTCATTTCCCACAGCTGTTATTCATCTTAATACACAAAAGGATTGGAGCGTGGTCTTCATCTGAGAATGTGCTATGTGTTTATCCCTAGGTTATATACATGCAAATACACACTCTGAGATGTAGATGCTAGAGTATGTAACATTTACAGTCCATTATAGAAACTGTATTTTCTTTGAACATACATAAAAGCAATAGTTTCTGTGAATACACATAAAACCTAGATTTCACATCATATACACAGGGTGTAGGAGGATTATACACTAGGTGCTGTATTGATACAGATTCTGCATTTATGAATTCAACAAAATATATAGGAAATATATATTAGGAAATATATAGGGTGATTGTATCTGTACTGAACATAGACTATTTTCTTCTTTTTCCTAATCAGTACAGTATGACTATAATTTGCTTAGTGCCTACACTGTTGTAGGTATTGTGAGTAATCTGGAGATGATTTAAGTATAGGGAAGAATATATGTAGATTATGTGCAAATAATATACCATTTTATTTAAGGAACTTAAACATCTGTGTTTAAGTATATACCTGTTTAAGTATATACCAATATACCTGGGTCCCGAAACCAATTCTTTGTGGATGCCTAGGGGCAGATCTATTTGGTAGTTGACAATATGGCCGAACTTTTCAAAGATTGTGTAATCTGACTATCTCTAAACAAAAAGATATATGTGTATTCATTTTTCAGGAGAGTTTTCTGACCTAGAAAAGATTTTTATTTTTTGTAGTTTGAGCTACATTACAAATTTATTGTATCATAAAAGCTAGAAGTTGATGTATGTAGATGACTGTGACGGATAAGTCCTAGCTATTTTCTCCATCTCTGTCAATGAATTTTAAAGTTTTCCTCACACCTAAGTCAAAAGGCAGTCATGGCCCTTCTTGCCCCATCTTTCCACTCAGACTAAGGTTTCACATTTTTTTCTTCCAGATGTTTCTGTAACCATTCCTTTCATTTAAATCAGATCACTCAATTCAGGCACATTAACCTTAACCTTTGACCCCAGTATTTTTCTGGATATCCCTTTCTGTTTCCCAATTTTCAAATCTTTTATTTAGTTCTCACATCATAATTGGTGTCTAAACTTCTGACTTTGAACATGTTTATCATCTCCTGAGAAATTTTCTCTCTATATATTTTGTGAAACATCTAGCTCAGCAATCTCGGGTTGGTTTTGAAAACTTCTCATTGTTTGCTTCTTTGACAATAATATAAACTTTGTTTCCATCATTCCCTAGTATACACCACACATACTATTATTTGTATTTGTTCAAACACTCCTGGACACAAATAGTCACTTTTGCTTGGTGGTCTAAGTCTACTTTTCTTGTAATAAAATTCCACTCTCATTGTTCTTCGAAATCCTTGTCAGTTTTTAGGCCCCAGTAAAAACTCAGCTTAGAACATGGTGAGTTGCTGTGACTGCAATCA
Organism: Uropsilus gracilis; assembly: GCA_004024945.1. Lineage (NCBI taxonomy): Eukaryota > Metazoa > Chordata > Mammalia > Eulipotyphla > Talpidae > Uropsilus > Uropsilus gracilis. Next base: position 79,290 of record PVHY01001750.1, read on the forward strand.
CCCACTTTCAGAGACTTTATTAGCGATAATATCAAGCACGTCACACATACCTTCAAATGTTGACAATAGTTTTAAATGCATTGTAACCTCAATTAGAGGAGGAAATTTCTTTGAGGGAAGGCAGTATTCTGTATGAATAACTCCCCCCAATGTTTGCCCTAAACAAACAGCATAGTGTCATGGGGCGTGCTTAATTTGGGTAACTCTTATTTTGATATTAATTATGATTGACTAAAAATAGAATAGTTATTTAAAAAATATTAACTGAACAGCCTGAACATTTTTGATCTTTGTATTTAGTACAAGTGGGGAAAAAACACGTTTTCTCTCCGTTTTGGAGTTATCTAAGAGCTTCCTAAGCAGTAATTTATGGAAATACTATCAGGTAGATGCTGCCATCATTTCACGGAGGCAGCGACTCTTTTAGAGAACTTTATTTGATCAATATTACACACTAAATGTAACCCTACCTTTAGTACTAACATTAATCCTAAACTAACCCAAGCTTGTATAAAAATGTTAAACTTAAATATAATTCTTGCCTAACACTAAGTTTATCCCTAGATTTAACCCAAGCCTTAACCCTAACATTAACTCTAAACCTAACCCTTACTTTAGGCCTTTCCTTGAACTAGCCTTCCCGACTCTAGCCTCATTCCTCACCCTAGCTCTAGTCGTAGACATAGCTCTAATTCTGACAATATCATAGGCATTACTCTTACCCTAATCCTAGTCTTAACAATGCTAAAATTCACATAACTAATAAATAACTCAAAATAAGGAAGTCTACAAGAGAAGCACAAATAAAAGAAGCATCACTCTCTCTCTCTCTATATATATATATATATAGTACTAGGGATATTTTAAAAGTAACTATCAGTCTTTAATAAATGCAAACCTTTCAAAAGGAGAGAAACCCAAGTGAAAGAAACATTTCCCAAAAATATGATTTCAGCTTCCCCATTAAGCTTTTGAACATCTTTACAAACCAGTTTATTTTTTCCTCTCTTATAGGGGTCTGAGGGTTGATTACAACTAAATTGGTTGAGGTAGACTTAGCCATTCCTAAACTGCTGTTGAAATGGTTAATGAAAAATAATCAGAAGCCTACAATGGATAACATAATTTGTAAAACGGAAGCCCCCTGAAAGAGGCATCCATGTCAAAATCTGAAACTGGTGAAATGTTATTTTGAAAAAAAAATTTCTGCAACAGTCATTAAGTCAAAGATCTCAGGATGGGATCATCCTAAATCAATAAAGTGTCTTCAAGGAACAAAAGAAAGAAATATAGGAGAGGAGATTCTCTGAACACAGGCTGAAATTGGAGTTCTGTATGTGTAAGGAATATTGGCAGTTACTAGAAGTTGGAAGAAACAAGAGACAGAATTTTCTTTAACCCTCCAGGCACCTTGATTTTGAATTTCTGATATACAGAACTGTGAGTAAATACATTTCTCCTGACTTTTAAGTCATAAAGCTTGTGGTAATTTGTTGTTGCAACTCTAGGAAATTAATAGAGAAATGCCATGACTCTATGAAACCAAATAGGTAAAGATTGTGAATCTGCTGGGTGAAGGTTCCAATACCAAACTGTTATACAAAGAAATTCAATCAGAAAGGAGATTGTTGGTATTCAAGTTTATGCTCTGATGAAATTGAATCCTTGTATCAATGTTCTACATGGAAGATAGTCTATAATTTTTCCATGCTTACCATCTACTACTGTAAACTGTGCATGCTACTGTTGAGGCAAAAGGAAAATGACATGGTCTTTGTTCTTGATGATTCACTAATGAAGTGAGAGTTATATGTGTAATGAAATAAATTCTAGATGTAGACTAGTCAAATGAATGAGGTGGTAAACTAAAGTTTGGCTCATCTTGAGTGGAGGATATTGGAGAAAAAGTCATCAAATTAGAAAGTCATTAAGCAGTTAACTTCTCACAAGCTGACACTAGACTTTAGTTCCAAATTTGCTTCTTAATAATTTATTTTAAATTTATCTAGATATGATTGACTTCGTTGTATTTGTCTTCTTTGTCCCAACTTGTTTAATGTAAATCTTTCTGTTGCCAAGCCTACTTTTCAGTTTATTTTTTCCCTCGATTATTGCTTGTTTATTTTCTTCCTTGACAATAAATGAATAATAGCATTTTTTTTGTATTTATCTTACAATTTGCCAAGTTCATTTATGTCCTTCAACACTGTGTGTGTGAACTGCTATTTTTTAAACATCCTTATTAGTGTCTTGACAATATAGGATTCTCCCCTTCATGTGTAGACATCGAGACTCTCCCACTACCAAAGGCCTGTCCTTCCCCTTAGTCCCTTATGTTAGCCCCTGTCCTGTTCTCATTCCTCCATCTCCCTCTGTATGCTTCAAATCTATGCTCTGCTTTCAAGGGTTGGTTTTAATATGTTTTTGAGCATTTATTTTATTCCACATAAAAATGACACCATCCAGTATCCTAATGACTTGTTTTGCTTAATATAATCCCTACAGCTTCCTTCCATATTGCTGAGAGTGGCATGAGTTTACCTTTTTATGATCACTGATTACTATCCAACTGTGTGTATACACTGCATATTCTTGAACCATTCATCTGTTTTAAGTTGTTCCCATATCTTGGCTATTGTAAGTAGTGTTGCAATGAGTATAGGAATGCAGGTTTCTTTTTGAATTAGTGATTTTGTGCTTTTGGGGTATATACCTAGGAGTAGAATTGCTGGATTATATGGCAGATCAATTTTTTAGTCTTCACGCTGTTTACCATAGGACTGAACCAGTTTACATTCCTACCAACAGTGTTAAAAGGTTTCCTTTTTCTCCACATCCTTGCCAGCACTTGTTTCTGACCATTTTGATATATGAAATTCTTACTGGGTGAAGTGGTATCTCACTGAAGTTTTGATTTGTATTTTTCTGATGATAAGTGACAATGAACATTTTTTTGTGTGCCTTTGGACCTTATATTTTGTATTGTCTTTGGAGAAGTGCCTATTTAACTTTTTGGTCCAATTTCTTTATTAGGCTATTTGTTTCTTTTTGGTTGAGTTTTATGAACTCTTTTTAGAACTTTGATATCAGCCCTTTGTATATATCATAGTATGCAAATATATATTGTATAATATGTATATATTTTCTGCCATTCAATAGGGTATCTATTTTTGCTGTTATCTCTTTTTCTGTATAGAAGCTTTTTTAGTTTGATGTCATTCCAATTGTTAAATTTTTCTTTTGTTTCTCTTGTTGCTGGTGATGAATCAGGAAATATATCTCTCTCAAGCTAATGTGATAGATTGTTTTGTC
>PVHY01001750.1:82701-146603 GCA_004024945.1 Uropsilus gracilis
TTTTTTTTTTTTTTTTTTTTTTTTTTTTTTTTTTTTTTTTTTTTTTTTTTTTTTTTTTTTTTTTTTTTTTTTTTTTTTTTTTTTTTTTTTTTTTTTTTTTTTTTTTTTTTTTTTTTTTTTTTTTTTTTTTTTTTTTTTTTTTTTTTTTTTTTTTTTTTTTTTTTTTTTTTTTTTTTTTTTTTTTTTTTTTTTTTTTTTCCTTATTTATGGTTTTGGTCCTAGATGCCTAAGTATTTTATTTTGAGTTTACTTTTGTATGTGGTGTGAATTACTGGTCTAGTTTTATTCACAAAACGTCTAAAACAGTTTTGATGGTTTTCCAATGAGTTAGTCTTTATATTGAATTTTGTGGAGTAGGTAATATACATTGTAGCATTGATTTCATCTACACTTGAAGAATGAAATTTATGACTTCCCCATGTGTGATGAGGACTTGACTATCTTATTAGAAAGTGCTACTGACACAATAACCTTCCCATAATGTGACTTTAATCATGCCATTCAGCTTAATAATTCACAACTATTTACTGTGTAACCCTGTACTGATATTCAAGGATTCTCTCATCTGATACCTTTGTCATATCTCCTAAAATGTTTCTAGTTGAACCTTATATTAAATGTGTATTTCATAATCTTATTATCCTTTTTACGTGAATTTCTAATTTGTAAATTAATTGTCAGTAAATACTACCTGATATTTAAGGAAACAATTTAGTTTACCTTCCTGTGTCTATCAGAAGTTTCCTTCTTCAGCATGTATGCTTTTTGTGTTTGCTATATGCTAGATACTGTCCTAGATACTAGGGATATAGAAACTCTCACTTTTTGGTCTCCTGTTCATGACCTTTAAATCTGATGGACACTTTCCTATCCTCATCAGCAATCCTTCTTTCTCCCACTGGAAGATTCTTTATCCCCTTGATGACAGGAATCATCTTCCATTGGTTTATTGCTTCACTTCCATATTTCTGTGTCTGATACATAGTAGACATTCCATGAATTTAAATGAATAAATGAATAAACACTAAATATATTGTTACTTATCATAAAAATATGGTATACCCCCCAGGGGAAAAGATAAGAATCTTCAGCTTCATACTGAAGCTGGATAATTCCTGAACAAAAGATAGACCCAATTTAGACTCTTCTTACTTCTAAGTAATTAACCTAGAGTGGAAAATAGGTGGCAAATTAAACTGGAGTTATTCAGAAGGAATTGGAATGATTGAACTTTGGAAATGAGTAGTGATTTATAATATTAATTCTTAGAAAGATTCAGAATCAGAATGTTATTGCTTATCTTAGAAAATGAAGAGAAATGAAAATAAAGTATTGCTTTTAAAAATAGCAACTTTAGGGTAGCTATAACTTTGATTTTCAGACATATATATATATATACACACACACATATATTTGTGTTTATGTACACTATTGGAACTTGGATAGTTTGTCTGTATGAAGTGTGAGTTAAATAGTTTGTCTTAGGTAATCCTTAACCTTTTTGTGATATTCTGTTAACTCCAAGGAAATGCCAATATTTATAACATTCAGTCAAAGACATGGCAGAGGGTACTAATTTAGTTATGCAAGATGAGTAAATTCTGTAGATTGGTTGTAGATAAGAGGATAAATTCATCAAATAAGTTCTTGATTACTTAAGGAAGTGTCCAAGAACATAGATATTCAAATGATCATGTGAATGAAGTAATAAAGAGAATGAAGGAGTGAATTAAAAGAAATGTGTATGGGTACTGGGATGGCAGCTGATCAGAGTGAGAAGATTCTGTTGAACTAAAATTCTTTTTACTGACTTGCTGAGGCCAGTCCCACTGTATAAAATAGTTTATGTGCAACAGACATTTCAGATACTCAGAAAGCTCATATATCAATATACCAGTTAATGTACTATACTCCAATACTTCTTACTACACTAAAAATATGACAATCAAAACAGTATGGTACTGATATTAAAAACAAACACGCAGAAGAGTAGAACAGAATTTTTAAGCCCAGAAATAAATGCAGATATCTATGGATAGTTAATCTATGACAAAAGTGCTAAGAGAATACATTGGAGAAAGGATTCTCTCTTCAACAGTGGTATTAGGAAAACTGGAAAGCTACGGGCAAAAGAATAAAACTAGATCACTATTTCACATCTTACACACATACATACAAATATAAATATATGACTGTTAAGTTCAAAAGCCAAAAAAGTATATTAAAGGAAACATAAACAAAACACACAACATCAGTGATGTCTTTGACAAAATCAAATCAATAACATACCCTAGAAATCTGACTATAGAATTTATCCTACCGATGGGGGAGGGGAGGGAAGGAATTTAAGCGAGGAAGGGACACAGTATAACATGGAGGATTATGTGTAACTTCATGGTAGGTGTGGTGTGGTATGTATCTGAGGAAATGTGATCCTATGCTTCTGAATTATATACAGTGTTACCTCAAAAATATTTTATATATGGCAGAATGGGAACTGAGACTACCCCTCGCCCCCCCAAAAAAAGAAAGAATGGAAAAGAGAAAGGGAAGCATCGGGAGGGAAGGAGAGAAGAGAAAGACAAGAAGTAAATTGGAAGAATTTAGTGGACATGAATATTGGTATAAGATGGACAAGCTATTCTGTTTAAAAATAGAACAGTCATGAATGAAATCCTAGATTTTCTACTTTTTCCCTTTTGTCCATTCCTTCCCTTGCTGCTGATATCATCTTTATTGTTGTTAAACTTTACCTGACATTTGTCTTCATGGTCTGGATTTAACCTGAGGAAAGGGATAGGAAATGATGTCTTTTCTTTAAAAACAAACAAACAAACAAACAAAAAAAAAAACCCTCCACACTAAATTTAGGAATTCTCTCAACTTGCCTAGGAAGCAGGGCTCCACATGAATCTAAGCTGTATTTTTGAAAGTCAAAAGGATTCTAGGTAGCAAGTTTGCCTTAGATAAGCATCCGGAATTAGGGATAGTTATCTGAAGCCCTGACTGTCATTACATTTCACAGCAATGAAAGAACATCTATTCAGATTCTAAATCAGTGGAGGAGATTCAATGAATGTTTGTTTATTTTCTTGTCCAAGTCACCCAAATATTTCCCAGATTCGCACTTTTTGCCTGTCCAAGAGTGTGGATATCAGTGTGTGATCAGTACTTCCCATCCTGTTTGTAGATATATTGCTTCCTACCCTCTTAACTGATCCTTAAAATAGAGGTCAGGATAAAAAGGTGTCCTTGTTGTTTCTCACGAAGGGCATTTGTATGGCCAGAGTTCCAGATTCTGAGAAGCTTAAGTAACAGAAGGAATTATTTGAAAATGGGGAAAACATATCGTGAGGTGAGGTATCATTGCAAGACTTGTGCAGCACTTAAACTGAAGGATAACTATCAGGGAAAACATTTAGAAATTTAGAGATAATGAGAGAGAGTTAGAATGAACAGTCAGAATGAATTAGCCTTTCACAGGTGATAAAGTGGTGGGAGAACCACTGGGTAGACAATGATGTGAAAAATATATGTATATAGACACATAAAATATAAAGCATATGTAATAAACTTTAAAGAATTTTCCAAAACAATGCCATTTAAAAAAATAAATAAAATATAAATAAATAGGAAAAGTTTCCCAGGAATTAATTTCAGGTCAACTGTGTTCTGCTTTAAGAAATTTGTCTAAATAGCCATGAATAACCTAATAACCTTCTAAGATGCAGATAAAGTTCTGGTTCTTGTTCTGGGAGCAGTTACACAGTACTGCACAAATCAAGAAATTTCATCAAGTTTACGACACATACATCTAGAGGCACATATGTTATATGTCGGTAAATATAAACAAAAATTGGAAGGCGGTGGGCAAACCCCAGAGACTACAAAAAAGTGAAGCTTATAAATAAATATTTAATAATAAAAAACAAAAAGGTATTAAAATAAATACCCAAACAAAAAAAATCTGTTACTTTTTTTTAATAACTGTAGTAAGTTTTTGCTAAATATTTCAAAACAATGTGCTATTTCACATTCCACTCAGTGCCTATCAAGAAAGGAATATAGGTCATGGGACTTTATTAGACTTGATTTTTGTACCTATTGAACAGCCAGAGAATGATGAAGGATACACCTGCAGATGTCTTGAATATGAAAGCAATGATAGTGCTTATCTAAGAGGTGGGTGCTCCTGTTGCTATTAAGAACTGCTAATATCTCTTGTGCTAGAGGGTGGGGCTATCACCATTTTGGGTGAGCAGGAACTGGAAAGCAGTACAGAAGTACACAGTAGGAGATAAGTCTAGGAATCTTTTTTCATTACTTCTCAAGTCCTTTCATGCACCTCATATTTCCGTTCTTGTAACTATAACTGTGGTTGTCATTCCAGTGCTTGTTGTCAAGGTCAGGTAGTCCAAACTTAACACTTCTAATTCAAGTAATTTGTAAGTGAACTCCATTCAGGGGTTTAAGAGCAACTATATTTACTAACCACTGATGCAGAGTACCTAAGGCCTGTCCCCAAACTTGAATTCAGTGCAAAATCTACAGTGCAATTCACAAGTCACAACTCCTTGGATACTGCTGAAGTTCATCTCCAACCAAGACCAGGTTGTTCAGATTCATCTGATGTTGTTCAGATTCATCTGATGAGGGTAGATTCACTGCTACCCTCATCCCCCTTTTGTTGAGAGCACCTGTATCCCGGTGTCAGACTCTGCTTTTGTAGAACTTGGCTTAAAGCAATAGTCCTTATTCTTAAAAGCATAAGCTAACTTATGGTAAATCTTTGTCTCATGGAGATTCTGTTTGAGTAGAGGCCAGTGTATGGATTCATTAATCTCAAATAAGTTTTGTGAATAGAGTAGAGCAACCATTATGGTAAGCTTGATAATATTATTTTTCTATTGATTTAGAATTAGAAATAGCATTTTGGTCTTATGTATAGTTTTCTTTATAAAGTGTGGACAGCAGTTACTATTATGGGAAAAACTAATTACAGATTTATTTTTACCTCTTAAGTTTCATTTCTGTAAGCATTTCAACCCATATTCTTCAATGAGAGTTCAATTAGCTGAATTAAAATTACAGTGAGATATCACCATATATGTATGTATGTATATATATATATATATATATATATAGAGAGAGAGAGAGAGAGAGAGAGGGAGAGAAATGGTTAAAATAAAAAAATAGCAACACCTAAAATGCCAGTGGGGTGGTAGAGTAATTGGGTTATTCATATATTGATATGTCACTGGAAAAATATAGAATTACATGGCTACTCTTGAAAAAGTATAGCAGTTACTTACAAAATTAAGCACATGTTTACCATATAATCCAAACAATACTATTCTTGAACACCTAGCTCAGAAAAATTAAAACATACATTAACACAAATATTTTTTATAAAAATTTCACAATGGCTTTATAACAGCCACAATTGAAAACAGAACGCATGTACAAGTGGTTAATAGTTGAGGAAACTCTGTGGTGTCTTCATGACACAGACTACTATGTAGTAATAAAAAATGTACTATTGAAGAACACAGCAGTTTGGATGGATGCTTGGTGAATTATGCTAAATGAGAAAGTTAACGTCCATAGGTTGCATGCTACACAATTCTATCTACATAAAATCTTGTAAGAACAGAGTGATAGAAGTGGAGAACAGATTAGATACTCAAAGGAATGCAACTTTTGGTGGAATTAAATAAATAGAGAATACCTTTACTTATGTATTGGATATATGAATTAGGAAATGGCAAAGGCATGTTAACTTCTCTTTTCATCTCAAAGTCATTTTGATCACTTCTATTATGAAGTGAATGTCATAAGACCAATTTAGAAGGTTCAATGGAGGTCTACAATGTATCCCACAAAGATAATATTTGGGAAGGAACATTTACTAAGTATTAACTTTTGCAGGCATTATTCTGAGTGTTTCATTTTTATTAATATAATTATATGCTATGATTCACCTCATTTTAATACTGATAATTCAGTTTGAAACTCAGGAGATCTGATGCACAAAAGACTAAGTGCTAAGTACTGCATACCTAAGGTCATACAGTATTGGGGTTAGAATTTGAATGTAGGAAGCTTGGATCAGGAATCTGTGCTCATAGATGCTAGCTTATAGCTTTATGTACTCAAGAAATTGTGCTCATTTATCTCCCCTACTAAGTAGTTTTCTTAAAATAGAACATCATAAATCTGATTCCTGGTGGTAGCCTGAGAATACTTTTATTCAGTTCATCTGGCTATGGTGCATTAAAAGGGTATTTAAGAATCTTGATATTAAATGACAAGCTTAAGACTTAAGATGAACCAGATTGAACAAAATTTTATAGTGTGCTTTGCCTTTATTATTATTTTCCATTCCTTCTAAGTAGTGTTTATTATACTTAAGAACTTTAGAGGTTTTTCAGCGATGTGCAAATTATGAATCTAAAGTGGACTTGTTTGAACTTTCTTTCACAATGTGGAGTAAATAAATGTAACCCAGAAAAAAAGTACCTGAAAATTAAAGTGCTTTTGGCACTTAATTAGTGTTAATTAGCAGTGGTAGTAATTTCCGTACATTATTTCATGTTACAGAACTTGTGCATGGAATATTGGCTTTTTGCCCTCATTGTCTCTGGAATGTGGAAACTGTTAGAAATCATTGCTTGTATAAGGAAAACCTACCATGATGTTTTAGGAATTTTAAGAGCTTATGAATAATATAGGTTACGTAAGGAAATGGGTTATCACATAGTCCTTTGTTATAATTTTTGTTTTTCTCTCAGAGTGTGAAGTTGGAAACTTGGCATTTTATCATTCTGAATGCCTTTTTTGTAATTAAAAGCTCCTACTTAGTTGTCATAGCAAACAGGAAATGTTCATAGTTGATATTTCTTGCTGAAAGGAAGAAAAGGATGCTTTATTTTAGGGAATCTTAAAGAGAATCTAATACTTTTTCTTAATTAATTTATATATATATATATATGTGTGTGTGTGTGTGTGTGTGTGTTTCACATCTTTGTATTCCCTGGGGACCACCCACCACCTTCCCTCCCTGACCACTCCCTCCCATCTCCACCCCTCCTCACCCCCCCACATACTGATCTCTTTTATGGAATTTTTATGTACATGTGTATGGCCTAAGTTGTCAACTGGAATAAATTTTATAATAATAATAAAAAAGAGAGAATCTAGTACTCACATGACTTGCATTGGACTTCTATCATGAAGTCCAGCTTCAAAGAGTTGGGAACAGAGCATTTCAACCACAACCCTTTCCTGCAGTGCACCACTTCTTTGGTAACTTTTAATGCCTAAAGTCATACATTAGATGTAACAAAAACAAATTTGTACTTGACTCTTTCCAGCTCCAGACCCCAGCCCATTAACACTTCTCTCTTTACAAAGTAGAGGTTTGGTCACATGTGAAATGGTCAAAGAAAGGGGGATCCACATTTCCTTTTGGTAATTCAAAGCTCCTTCTTGGAAAGTGCTGACGTAAAGAAGAGTCTTGCAAGGTGAGCTACCTTGACCTCGCAGGTCAGCTAGCTAGTTGTTGCTTCTATAGCTACATGAGTCTGTCACACCTTCATCGGAACAATCCTATTTATACATCTATACTATGAAATGAAATCCAAAGTAAAAGAGATGCAAGAGTGATCAAAATATTTTATCTTCAAAATATACTTTAACAAGTGTATCTAAGTATGAGTAATTCTGAGTACTCAAGTTGGAGCAAAGTCCACAGAAAGGGGCCAAATACTTGGCTCTACATTATGTTGATTCTCATAGCCTCACAATGACAAAAGATGTAGAAACCATCAATACCTTATCAAGAGTTTGCCTTCTGACACTGGTCACCCAGCTTTTCTGAGAGTTTGCTGTTCATAGTTCCCAGATGCCATCTCTTCTGAAAACTTCCCTCTGGACTTTGGGAACTATTCTACCCATTGATTCATGGGAAATTACATTTCCCTGGAGAAGTCCGGTGGCCAGTAATGGAATGCTGAAAGGTACAAAGCCCTTCTCTCTTGCTTCACGTTACAAACAATCTTGTGGTGCTCTTCACTTAGCAAAGTTCCCGTGGAGTCAGACTGAGCCTAGGCTTCAGCTAAAACACTCACTTGGATATATTCTTCCTCCTTTATATTCCTTATTCCCTTATTTCTCCTAAGCAACCAGCTCCCTTTCTTTTTTTTTTTTTTTTTATTTATTATCTTAACTTTTTATTATTACATAAGCCAGCTCCCTTTCAAAATAATAGTCTCTTCCCACATTAGGAGGGTGATAAGACGCCCTGTAGAGGGAAGTAGCTGAGTGCAGAGGAAGAAGCTGTATGCGTATGTTATAAAAAGGAATAATTGGAGTTAATTTTAGTACATTGCTCTGCAGCCAGTACACTCTGAATATTTTAAAAAATTGATTCAATTTCCTGAAATGGGAAATTAAATGCCTATGCTCATATATTATACCTGGAAATAGATATTTTAATATTTCTGAGCTATAAAATAATTTCTAAAATTAGAAGGCTTCCAAAAGTAGGCATCATGGATGTACATGGCAAGGGAAGAAATTTAGTTTCCTTGTATCTAGAAAGTATGATTTGCTTAAGAACTAGGTAATTTTTTTTATCGATTCTTAGAGGACATTTATGATTTAATTTGTAACTTATTTCATTGGCTAGTGATTCTCACAGTTTGGAAATTGTTTTTTGAAGCTTTTATTCTTGTTCAGTTTATGTACAGTACTAAATAAATTTCAGGAGTGCGGCATCATATCCCAATAAATGCATATACCATACCATACATGCCAGCAAAGGTCCAGTACCACTCACTACCACCACTGCTGTTCATAAGGGCCATTTTTAAAGCAACTAAAGCTACATAAATTATGCCACTGAGATATCAAATATTACCTTTGAAATATGGGCTGGACCATAATTTCCAGCAAATCCTCTTCTGTGGTGCTAATAATGATTTATATATATGTATGCATACTTAATTGTGGTAATGTTAGTCTGCAACATTGTGAATGGTTTAGAATTATAGCTCACATTGACATCAGTTGGGCCAGAATTAATCTTACTTTGGCAAGGGCAGAAATGAATGGAGTGTCCCTTTATCCAATGGGCAAGGTTCTCCTAATCCTCCCTCAGGTTATAGACATAAATATTTGAGATAAAATATGCTAATGTTTGTACTCAGTGATGAGGAAAAATAAAGGCTCTGGAAGCAAAGAATCTGAAGCTAGGATTACAAAAGCTATAAACATATAGAACTATATACACGAATTATGTAAAGAACTGGGTTGGTGCTTTGTAGAGAACCTACTTTGTTTTGTAGGTGGGAAGAATACACGAAATTTCCACAGAAAACATTAAATGACAATCTGACTTGAGAATGAGTTGATAATAGAAAATTACAAATTTTACAAAAAAAACAACCTACTATAAGTGTAGTCTTGTAACTAGTTAATGATTTAGAAACATAGTAGTGAATCTGAGAATTGAGAACATAGTGAATCAGAGAACTGAGAAAAACATAAGAATTTGAAAAGAAAGTGAATTTTCTAGGAAAAAATGATATACCACAAGCAAGGAGTAACAGTAAGAAATATGAAAAAAGTATGTTCAGTGAATACTGGAAAATAATTACATAAAGAAAGAAATCTTATTTTTGAAAGACAGTCAGTCACATGGTCTGCAGAAAAATAAAGTAATAAAAGGTTTTATTTGAGGGCACAAAATCAACATAGAAAAATCAATAGCATTTCTAGACACCAGCCAAATGTCAAAAAAATGATTTTGCAAAGGTTCCATTCACCAAAGAAGCAAAACCAAGAAGTTAGTTTGTAGCAAAAGAATAAAAAGTTTAAAATGTACAGAAAGTCACAAAAGAAAACCTCAGTGTACTGACTCAAGATACCATTCTCCTGAGTAAAAAATTTACATTAATTTCAATAAAATAATCCTGATATTTTCAGTTAAAATCACAAAATAATTAAAGTTATTAATTATTAAAACTATAAACACAATTGAAAAATTTTTCACAGATTTTGCCAGAGATCCTAAAAGTTATACGGAATAAAATATATAGGATAAAATTGAAAAAGGAAAACAAAAGACATTTGTTTAGTCATATATTAATACTAACATGAGGTTATAGTTATGAAAGAGAATGAAATGTTGGTGTAACAGATAAACTTGGTTCTGGTGTATTCCTACTAGACAGTAACAGAATGGAGACCTTACAAGCAAACCCACATGCAACTCTGGGAGTACTTGCTCATTTCAAGTCATTGTTGACAGAATGAACCATATATGTGTAAAAATAGATCATATTATTCCACAAAAATAAGTTCCAAGCAGAGTAAAATTCTAAATGTGAATAACAAAATGTTTGACACTTTTAAGAAGCCTATGTATGAGAATGTCTTGATAACCACAAAGTGAAGTAGAATTTTATAAACAAGATAAAATGCACAAACCATAAAGGAAATGAATGATAAACTGACCACACTAAAATGAGTAAAATCTGTGGAAACAAAATAATACCATGAACAAAGTTGAGATCCACACCACAGACTGGCAGAAGATATTAACAATGAACTTAGCCACAGAAGGCTTAGTAGCCAAGATACATAGGCATTCTTCCAAAACAATGAGAAAAAAAAAATAACCTGATAGAAAATGGGCAGGGGATGAATGAGCAAATCTAAAGAGAAAATCAAATACCAGTAAATATAGAAACTGCTACTAGACTTGCTAAAACATAAATCAAAATTTGTACATTACTGTGAGCTGTGGAACTATGTATGTCTTTGGACATTCTTATGTATATAACTATAAAAACAAATAGATAAAAATATAAGTCTGAAAACTTCAAACAAACATGATGAAAGGAAATGTACTTTACAGTAACCTTACCATCAATACTATCTGTTGAAACAAACTTATAATAAATACAGTGAAAATTATCAGTCCAGGGGCCATGTTTCTGAACATATAGCCTCTCATGAGATCTTTCAGGAAGTTCAGTCTCTGCTTGCAGCTCAAATCTGCTCTAAATCTATAGAAAATTCTTTCTGCAACTGGAAGATGAGGAAAGATACCACGGCGGAGTCTCACTTTTCATCACAAGTGTGGGAGAACCACACACCTCTTTTGCTTTCATATCGCCAGGACTCAGGCCTATGACCACACCTAGCTGTGAGGAAGACTAGAAAATGGAATTTTTATCCCCAGGAGGAAAGAGATATGGGACTTGGTAAATATACCACATTCTCTTGGCATACATGTGAACACTTGTGCTTTTCTGGTGATGATATATAGTTTTAGATTCATTTTGGAGGGCAATTTTTCATATTGCACAGATGATTACATATATCTGTGTAACCTATAATTCAAATGAAAATCCTCATGAAGCCTTGGCTACAGGTTAGTGAAACATGTTCAATAATTTTAAATGTATATTCTTATTAATGTTTATTATTTTTGATAGATTGGGAGCAACCTAATTTTCTGTCTGTTGGGAAAACATGGAAATGTTTTGGGATTTATTTACACAAATGAGTTGGGATTTATTTATAAATGGAACATTGTATCATTTAAAAAATTTTTAAATTTTAAAATTTTAAAGTTACTTTTGAAAGAATTAAATAATAGGAAATATTAAATGATATAAAACTATAAAACCACAAATAAAAACTATAAAATGTTTCAAAATGACAATTTCTACACTTCGTGAATATAACCATAACAAAGATGATGTAAAGAACATGTACAGGATAATACATACCAATATCTGGATAGCAGTAAGCTCTAAAGATCAAGTGATGAGAAAAAACTGGTAGGTGATTTTATTTCTTGAATAAAAGATCTGAAACAAACCTGCCAAAATATTGTGATCTGTTAAATCTGAATATTCTGTACAAAAGCGTCTCTTGTATGTCCTGAATATATTGAAATATTTATCAAAATTTTCTGAAAATAATAATTAAAAATATGTAAAAGATGTTTACACAAACAAGTCAATCATCGTTCCCAAATTATTTTAAAATCACATATTTCCACATGTTGCAGTAGGTAAGTGATAAAAATGATTTGTCTAATTTTAAAAGGAAAGTCTATCAGCAAGTAAAATCGAAAAACATTATCTAAAAATGTAAAAAAACACATTATCTGAAAATCTTTAAAAAAAAATTAATTACAATGTTTTTGTAGACACAATCCTTTAATCATTGTGCTCCCATTCTCCCTCAATACAAACACTAGAAAACATAAATAGTATCTCATGTGTAATTAAGTGGCAGTGAAACAGGTATATAGTCATCTTCTTGATCTTAAAATTCTGTCATATCATTGAATACATCATTTTTCAGTATTTCATGAGGAATCATCTGACCATTTACAAGCTATTAAAATATTAGATGCCCCCTGAAACCTGTTGTCCTCAGAATCCCATGCAACTCTGAGTTGGTAATGAATATTCTTTTAATAACATTTTTATTTTTCAATTTTTCTCATCCTCTCCGCTTGTCTGCTGAAAATGTATTCAGATGTGTATACATTTCTTTAAGGTTCTGTGTTTAAATGATGTGATTTTACTGAAACACATCATTTTTCTTTTTCAACAAGTACTTCTTCAACATAATTTTTGGGTACTGAAAGACATTGAACAGTTGATCAACTTTATAACTGTACTATTAATAAGTCATGGTGCTACTTATTACCAAACAGCAAATCAAACCTCTCACTGGTAGGTGAACAAACACAAATGACAAATTGGAACAGAAGATTAAATTAGTGAGAAACTGATTCCAAAACTTTCTTCAGCACCTCAAAATCCACAGTGTGTGTTGGGTGCAAGAATGCATTTGTCTTAATTTAATGATTTTTGTTCTCTTTTAAAAAATGTTTTACATTTAATCAATTTAAAAATTTAGTGTAGTTTTACAAGAAGTTTCTGGAATAATAGCTAATTTCCATCTACCCTGCATCCTGTTCCGCCTGTTAATATTATAATCATAATTTAGGATTCTGCAAAATTTTGCTCATAGTTTTTGCAGGGACACACATTTTCAAATATTTGGAATAAATATATAAGTATACAATTGCTGGATTGTAAGGTAAGATTATGTTTAACTTAATAGAAACTGCCAAACTATCTTTCAAAGAGGCTGTTTTGCATTCTATCCACCAGTGAATTAAGTGAATTAAGAATTTTTCCTGCTTCACTTCCTTGCCAATGTTTGGCACTGTCTAATCCTCACTTCCCTCAAACTGTTTATTTTTAGACTTTCTAAGAGATAAACAATGACATTTCATTGTTTAATTTGTATATTTGTATATTTCTAATGACATGAGGTTGAGCATCTTTCCATACATTACATACATTATTTGCTATCTATATAGCTTCTTTGGTGAGGCATTTGCTCAGGTCTTTTGCCCATTTTTAAATTTGGTTTCTTATTTCTGAATTTTAAGCATTCTCTGTGTATTCTGGAAGAAATCTTAATTAGATAAGTGTTTTGCAAATAGTTTCTCACAAACTGTGGCTTGTCTTATTAATCCCTTAACAGTGTCTTACATAGAACAAGAATTTGAATTTTAATATTATCTGATTAATTAATTTTTTATTTCCTGGATCATGTTTTGCTGTTATATACAAAAACTTATCAGCAAATCTATCACACAGATTTTCTTCTACAATTTTTTTTCAATTAATTTTTTATTTCCTGGATCATGTTTTGCTGTTAAATACAAAAACTTATCAGTAAATCTATCACACAGATTTTCTTCTACAATTTTTTTTTCAATTTAAACTTAACATTTACATTTTTGATTCATTTTGTGTCTTTTTTGGTACATAATATAAAGTATAAATTTGGAGTATTTTTTGCATATGACTATTTTTGGTTTTAGAATATTTTGAAAAGACTGTTTGTATCCATGTATTTTTCCCGCCTTTATCAATAGTTAACCGTATATGCAGGTTTTATCTGATCTCTAGTCTAATCCAATTATCAATTTTTTATCACTACCATAGTGTCTTGATTAGAGTAGCTTTATAGTGTCTTGATATTGTATAATACGAATTCTCTGACTTTGTTCTTCATTACTTTGTAGGCTAGTTTGGATACTTTGACATTCCATACAAATTTTAAAATCAGTCTGTCAATATTGACTGAAATATCTTAGATTTTGATTATTACTGCCTTTATTTTGTATATGAAGGTTGGCAGAATTGACATGCATATATATTGGTTTTCCAAATGAAAAACACTGTCTCATCATTCATTTTGGTCCTCTTTGGTTTGTTTCTTCAGTGTTTTCTAATTTTTAGCATCTATTTTGAGTACCTCTTTTGTTAGATTTTTCTTTTATAACTTATTAAAAAGTATTGAAATGTAGTTCATACATCATGCAATTTACCAATTTAGCACTTAACTGTGGTGTCTTCTTAGTATGTTTACAGAGTTGTGTAGTCTTGCTCACAATGTTAGATTAAGTAACCCTATACTTATTGACATCCTTCCGTTTCTTCCACTGTCTTAGATAACAATTATTTAGTGGTTTTATAGAAATATCTACTCTGGATATTTGATATGAAAGAAATCGGGCCGGGTGTGGTGGCACATGCCTGTAAGCGGCAGCCTAGGAAGCTGTGGTGGGGACCAGGAATCGCGGTTCGAGTCCCACTCAGGGCAATGTAGCGAGCCCTAGTTCCAAAAAATATAGCTGGGTATGGTAGCGCGCACCTGTAATCCCAGCTACCTGGGAAGCTGAGGCTGGGGATTGCTTTAGTCCGTGGTACCCCCAGCAACATGAGCCTGCAGTTTCTAGGGGCAAAAATGTGAAAGCTAGTCTCAAAAAAAAAAAAAAAAAAGAAAAAAGAAAAAGAAATCATACAACATTCATTCTTTTATGTTTCACTTTTTTTCACATTTTCAAGACTCAGCATATGGTAGCATATATTGATAACTCATTTCCTTTTCTTGTAAAATACTATTATAGTAGTAAAATTCTGTTATAGTAGTATTTTACATGATAATGTTTGATAGATTATATTCATCCATTCATCAGTTAATGACTGGGTTGCTTCCACCTTCTTTTACAGCATGACTAGTGCTGCTATGAATATTGATGTTCAAGCTTTGTCTGGATTTACATTTTTATTTCCCTTGTATACACACCTAGAAATAGAATTGCTGGATTTTATAATTCCATGTTTAACTTTTTTTGAGGAGCTGTTAAACTCTTGGAGAATCATGTTCCATTTTATATGCTTATCAGCAATGTGTGAATGTTCCAATTTCACGGCATACTTGCCACTTTTTTATTGTCCATATACATACACGCATGTATATGTATATATGTATCTGTATCACAATATATCTTTTCAGTATAGGATGTTCCCTCCTACCCCTAATTGTTGAAAGAGTTTAACACAAAGAATGCTGAATTTTGTCAAATGAGTTTTCTGCATCTGCAGATATATATATAATCATGTGTGTCAGAACAAAAACCATTGAAAGATTTGTGAATGCTGAAGCAGTTTACATTCCTCAAATAAACCACACTTGGTATTGATGTAAGGGTAAGGAAGCTGGCAAACTAAACTGAACTGCTGGTCACTCCCCAGAGGGTTCTTCTGCTCATGCATACACACTATGAGACCAAATACTTTAAAACAAACAAGACAAAATTTATTTCCAAATCAGAGAAAAAGAAAATAAAAGCAAAGAGTTTCCCCAAGGCCACCAGAAGACCTGCGCCTTTCTCACAGTCTCATTGTTCAAGTCCAAAACTTCTCACAGATGTACATATTCATGTACATACCAGAAGATGGCATAGGGTCCCAGGTTCAAATTGGTAGTAGGAAATTTAAATCAGACAAAGAACCAAAGATGGCATGTGGATTTACCTCCAAGTAGGCACAACTCTAGCATCTCAAACGTATCCCACTTAAAACAGCAGCTATGCAAGTTTTCTGTAGGTCTCCAGACACATCCCAAGCCCTCCAGTTTTTAAGTTAAAGCAAATTCTCAAGTACCAGATTTCCAAGTTACTTATCCAAATCTCAGACTTTGTCAACAAGCTGTCCTTCCGCTCCTAGTCAGCCAGGGTTTTTGTTTGCAGGCCAGATGCCCATGTTTTTTTCTTCACCCCCCCATTCCCTACCTCACGGCTCTGGCCAAGCACCATAGAGCACTCCCCCCCCACACACACACACAATCCTGGGTGATCTCTTTAAACTGTTGTTCCAGACTCTGTCAACAGTGCCCCTCTGCCACTTAATAGTGGAAGCCGAGCTAATGGTGAATTCAAAACCAACTTTATCATCCCCTATTAATACTATTATATTATCCTTTTTTTATATTGTTAGATTCTACTTTTTGATATTAAGGGATTTGATACCCCTATGTTCACGAAGGCATTTTGGTAGTTTCCTTTTTTTTTCTTTTTCCTGCTGTGTCTGTCTGGCTTCAGTGTTAGCATTAAATTAGCTTCATAAAATGTGTTAGGAAGCCAGGCACGGTGGAGCATGCCTGTAAACTTAGCCTATGAAGTGGCTGGGGCTAGGGATCATGGTTTGAGTCCCACTCCGGGCAGTACAGCATCACCTAGTGCCAAAAAAAAGAATAATTGGGCATGGTGGCACGTGCCTGTAATCCCAGCTACCTGGGAAGCAAAAATAAACACTTTGGATTGTCTCAAATTAGAAAGGGACTTACACAATTAAAGAAAACACAAATAGATTGGAAAAATGACCTACTAAATGGGAGAAAATAACCATATATTATACAACTGGCAAGGAATTGATTTCCAAGTTATACAAAAAATGTATCCAATTTAACAATTAAAACAATTTGTGACAGCATATCTGAACATGCAATTCCCCCAAAAAGGATATGCTAAAAGTTATTAGATACATAGACAAATGTCCATCATTTCCTTCAATAAGCTGAAAAAAAAACTAAGTGAAACAATTTTTTTAATGCTTTTCATGTGTGATACCCAGATTGACATGCTAGAGATGTGGTAGGGACATACAAAAAATACCCAACATAACACCCCCAAAACAAAACAACATAAATAAAGCATTGCCTTCACGGAACTTACATACAAAGTAATGAAATCGTGTGTATGCGTATATATGTATATATTCACCCACATACATGTACATATATATGTATAATTACACACATATACATATATGTATTTTTTATCAAGGTCATAAGCTTCTTTTAATCTCACCAATGTAAGTAGTTCTTAATTATTTTTGTTATCTAAACTGATTGATGATTTTTTTGTTGTCCTGAGTAGGAAGTATTCTGGACTGGTTGGTTTGTTTTTTAAAGGAAAGCAAAGAAAAAGTCTCTTTTCTGCATTAGAGTCACAAATGTAGTATTCCTTTAGCTAAAGTCTCTGGTTTCTCCTTCATCACAATGTTTCCAATTCTTCAGAGTTAGAGAATATAATACTTCTTTCCCTCAAAACTAGGTATTCACTGTGGACGGACTTAAATGTGTAATTTGAACTTGTGTTTTTTGAAGTTGCCCTCTAGCATTCAGCACCATGGCCAGAGCACATTTAAAAAAAAAAAAAAAAATACTTTGTGGAAGCCACACACTGGGTTTCACAGGCAGAGGTCTTACTCTCCTCCACTTAATAAGGACCCCCTGAAATGCAAAAATGTGACTTAAGTTATTTAAGTAACTAACTCTATGCTGCCAGGGTCCCTGTGACTAGACATATAGTGGTCCAGCAAGTTTCCCTTCAGTCTTTTGGTATATGCAATTGTTCTTGTTCTTTAGTTGTCAAAATGGAAGGAATGTTGTTTGCTGACTTTTTAAAAAAAATTAGTTTTAAAATTCTGTTTATTGAGGTAATGTTGATTTTATAACACTATGTGTTATGGGTATAGGTTAGCATCTCTTCAAGTGTACATCATTACATCATGGTCACTGTGAAAGCCACAAAAATCTTCTACTATAATTCACTAGGGTTCCTCCATCCTTTGTTCCCATGCTATGTCCTTCCCTTATAGTACCTTCATTTCTGCAGTCATATTTATAGAGTTTGTTTTGCATATGTCTGTTCCTTTGCTTTGTTGTTTATATTCCACATATGAGTGAAATCATCTGGTATCTGTCTTTCTCCTTATTATTATTATTAGCACAATCCCCTCCAGTTCCATCCATGTTGTGTCACAAATGGCAAGTTTTCATCTTCTTTAATAACCAGTAGTATTCAATTTCTCTCTGTGTGTGCATATATGTGTATGTGTGTATAACACGTCTTTATCCACTTATTTGTTGTTGGACACTGGTTTTTTTTAACAGTTTGGCTCTACGGTAGATTTAAAGAATTCTCCTGCTGTTTATTCTGATGATTATCTGCATTATATATTTCAAAAAGTAAAGTTTTTGACTACAGAAATCCATCTTCTCTAGCTTGTATAAATAAAAGGGATATTGATGCATGTAGGTCTTTATAAAACAATCAACAATTGTTCTATACATTTGCTTCATGAAAGACTCATTTTAATGCTCATTTCTGGAATAGCCATGTAACCCAAACTTTGCTGATCAGAGCTATAGGGATAAGAAGAAATTTACACTGGGCCAGTCCTTGTCAATTTCATGACTTTTGCTGTGTCTCTTTGGAAAGGGAATTTTTTCAGAGACCATGGTGCCAAGACTGTCAAATTGGACAATTCTAGGATTTTTTCCCTACTAGATAGGGAAGAACTCACTCATAAATGAATAAATGGGAAACAAGTGAGAAAGTGATCAGGTCTGGTGATTGAAGTTCTGATCAATCAATTCTATAGAATTAACTCATTCCTAGATATTGTAGTTATTTAGGGCAGTAAATTTCCTGATGATGCAGCTTTCCCTCCTTTCTAATAGATCATAGAAAGTCATTCCACTGCTTACATAATTCAGACAAAAAAGAACTGGAAAGTGAAGAGATTTGTCCAAATTTCCATAACTTTATTTATGGTTGCACAATTGGGATTAAGACATTTTACTTTGAATTATCATCTGGTTCAAAATACTGGGCTGCATTATAACATTAACTGTAATTTATTGCTGTATAGATGGATTGAGAGGGATAGATTTTTCTGCATGGCAGAACGAATGTGTGGCAATATGATTCTGGCTATGAGATATTGACCCACTTTCAGCACATTGTGTCATCAGTTCTGCAGCTTGTACCAATTGAATTTCAAGGAAAAAATTTTAGTCTAGAATTGGTAAATATTTGCTCATTCTGGATTCTATGGGTTTTCACTCAAGGCACCTTTTCCCTTATGAGTTAGGGTACTGTTATATTGTGAGAAACTTATTCTTCTTGGAAAACCCTTAGAAATTCCTTGAGGTCTGTGATGACAGTGCTTTTCCCTAAGATAACCTGCGTTTGTTTCTGTCAGGTGGCTGGTACAGAGTAAGTTTAAATTAATCGTGACTTGGAATATAATGGGTCACCCAGAGAAAATAAATTTGGTTTGTAAAACCAGGAAACACAAATGATGATTGAAATTCATCAGGGCTATACCTACCCATTGTGGATTTCTGGCATGGGTGAGCCAGATGAGGCGTGATCCCAGAGTATGTTTATCTTTTATTTCCTCTTACCCCAAGGTTTTCAGCTCACTCTTTTCCCAGATTTATGAGAATCTTTGCCTTTGGACTTTGATTCCAATACCACTAGGTATTGGATAGTCAAACTCAAGTTACTCAAATTTTATGTATACATTCATACCATGCCTCTAGAAGACCCATATGCCACTGGGTTCTAACTTCTAATTAGATACTGGACCTACAACTCTTTCCTAAATTGTTCTGTTTTATCATGTGTCTTTAGTGTGACTTGTACAGGAAGACTGAATCTGAATAACTCAGCCTACCATAATTATGGGAATGGAACTTTATATTGTGCTTTATTAAATAACACAATGAGAGTAACAGCATATAACAGAAGAGAGAGTAACAGAAGACAATCATATATTTTATGTAATACAAAAACACACATAGTTGTGGTGGGTATTTAAAAGAAAAGGATAAATTGAATATCAAATGATAAAAGATATTGGATTTTTTGTCTCCTGTTACATGAGAGAGATGTTGAGATGTTACTATAATTGTGACTTTATTTTTAATCCAGTTACTCAATTTTTTTTCTCTTTGATGCTGTATTGCTAGATGTACACTAATTTATTATTTGTTTTTTCATAATGTTTCATCATGCCCATGTGTTCTCTAAAACTCTAGAAATACTTCTTTTCAATTACTTATTCTACATTTCTAATACTAACAAAGTCCTTTAACATTCAGCCTTTTCTATATTCCTGTTTTTCAAATGCATTATCTTATATTCAGAACATATTGAATTTTAATTTTATCCAGTATTACAACAGTAACCTTTTACTTTTAGCATCTAGTTTTGAATCTTAACAGTGCTTTTTTCTTTATCCATATGTTCCTTGTCCTGTTTTTTTAAATTTTGTACATTTTGCACTGTTGATTATTTCTATTATTACATATTCTGATGCTAGCTTGTTAGTTTCATATTACTTTATTCTTTCAGTAACTACCTGGTATTTTTTCTTATCAAAGATTTATATTAATTATTAATTTTAACTTTAGCCAGACTAATGAATGGATCTTGAAGTCTTTATTTTCCTTTTATCCCTTTTCTGATACATTCAATGTTTCCTCTATTTTAAGCCTATATATTCTATTAGCTTTGCCATTGATTCTTATTATTGTCAAAAATTTATTAGGTTTACCCAGAATTTCATCCTTTTATTTACTCTTCATAATAACTCCATCCTGTTAAACTCTATCCTGGGATCATTTTCTGGATGAAAAGTACTATTTATTATTTATTTTAGTGGGATCTTTGGTAACAATTCCTTTAGGTTATAAAAGTAAATAGTCTTTATTTCATTTCCATCTTTGAAAGACATTTTCTGGGCACTGTTTTGGAATGTTAATTATTTTTTTCATTTATTATTCCATTTTATTGTCTGATTTCTGTTTTATAGTTAGATGTCAACTTTCCATCATTTTTTTTTCTTTGAAGGCAATTTATTTTTTTTTTCACTTACTGGGTGTCTTTTAATACTCAGTTTTACTAATATGGGTTTATAATTTTTTCTTCGTATTTATATTGTTTCCAGGTTTATTTTGATTCTTGAATCTATGATGTAAATCTTTCAACAGTATAGTCAAATTCTCAGTCATTGTCTCCACACATTGCTTTTACTCATTGTTTGTAAGATTATGTAACACTCCAGTTCTAGGTAATTAGCCGTTCTCTGTAGATCTTTTATTTTTCTGTACTTTTTTGTAATTCCTTTGGGATTTTTTTTTAATTTTCTATGTATTTCACTATTTGTCTTCATGAATCTAGTTGTAATTATGCCTATTTAGTTCTTTGTTTTGGACATTATTTTTTTTTTTATTTTTAACTGAGGTAATATTAGGGCACCCTCACAAAATATTACAACAGTAGTGCATCCACCACCAACTCACTCATAAGCCATTGCACTACTTTCCCTCTTTATTTATGTTCTGTAGTCAGCTTTCAAGGATCATTGTGTTTTTAATTCTAATTTTCCTTAAAGTTCAGAATTTTACTGAAATTTTAATCTTTTTATATCATTCAATATAATAAACCTACCTCTTTCATACATACCAAAATAAAGCCCCTTTGGTTCTTTTACTTTTATCTCTTAGATGTCTTTGTTCCATGTTGGCTTATCTTTTCTTGTGACTTTTACTATAGGGGGAATATTTATTTGCATACTAGTTTGCAGAATAAATTGAAACCTCAAATGATATATAATGCTAGCTTCCTCATCAAATCTCAGTGACAATTTCAGTCATTTTAAGATAATTTGACAGTAAGATATAATCATTATGAAGATATATTTAATTTATACTCTAAAGAATGCAAGCCTTTGGGATTTGTATTTGTTTAGCCTCAGTCAAAGAAGAAAAACTGTTATAAGTGATGTAACAAAAAAGGTAGGAAAGGAGTTCCATTTTGCACACATGGAAAGAGCCAAATAATTGAAAGACTAAGCATAATAATAGGAAGATCATACTGGCACCAACCATTTCCTTTGATAAGCTGACCACCCACTGTTTATAACAGTATGGTTTGCTTTCTTTCCCATTAGTTTTTCTTCTTGAACTCCTATCACATATTTAATATATTTGATATGATCATCACCTAGTTCTATTAAGTTTTCTCTCTTGTCAGCTATTCATTCAAATGCCCTTTATTTTGAGAGACTAACTTTGTTATATTCTTCTATCTTGTTCATTATATTATTAAACCTTTTGATAAAATTTTCTAACAGGCTGAAAACACCTGAAAATACTCTTCTTTACTCTATTTTCTTTTATTTATGCTCTGGTTGTCCTCTCTAGTACTAGTGAATTTAGTTAGGAGCATGGGGGTGATGAAAAAGTAACTTTGAATATGCAGAGAGTAAGATAAAATTAGAAATTGCTGAGAATTAGGGTCTGATGCTATCTTTTATGTTTTCATTGATTTGTGGATATTTGTTATTCATAAACAATACAATTTTATTTTACTCAAAATGTTAGACAAAGAAGTAGTAAGCAAAAGTTCTCACTCCACAGTTCTTCGCACCAAGTTATTTGGTTCCCCTTTCACTCATCTGTCCTGTAATATTAAGGGGGCAGGAAGGAGTGTTCAAAATAAATTGTGAGCCCCAGACAAGTGATTCTAAATCAATTTATTTCTCTTTCTTTCCCCGCTTTGACTCCCCCCCTTCCTTCCCTCTGTTTATTTTATACACAGTCAGCACAATTTTGAGATTTATTTGACCATGTGGATAGATTATAATAATAACTTGTCCTATCCTGTTTCTTTTAATGTAATAAAGTTTATATTTCTAATAAAGAATAGTAATAATAAGAAAAATGGAGTAAGAATGAACAAATTAATCAAACTTCAAACTGTGACTGAGTCTCTCAGTCTGTTTATTTGTCAGTCAGTTCAGCAGACATGTGAGCATGCTCTGAAAATCTAGAGAACTCTGTGCACTTAGCAAGGGTATAACTCCAGTTTATGATCCAGACAGAACTGCAATGATGAGGTATAATTATCCAAGTGGTTTCATAACTTGTCTACTGTTTTGGAATCAGCTATATACCTCCTCTGTTTTTTGATTCAATCAAAAAAAAGTCCCCTTGGTAGGAATCTTGCAAATGGATCTTTTTATTTTAATTTTTTACCTTTCTCTAATAATTCAGTCAGATTTTACTAGACCAGACAAGCAGGAGATGAGTTTTCCATAACCCTTTATTTTTGCCAGGAATTCTCTGTGCTTGGTTACATTTCTGTCTTTCGGTGCTAATTCTGTAGCTTCTGTTTTTTATTTCAACTGGATGAATTCCTCTAATGTCAGGCGGGTGACCTCAGTGAGCTCATGGAGTTCTATTAAATATGACCAGGTCACAGGTTTGTAACTTGTTTGGTGCATTGCTTCCAAAATATCCATGTCCAAGCCTCTGTGTTCTACCAGGTAAGCCACTGTGAGGAAAGCCATCATTTGTATTTTCAGATTGTTTATTCATTCATTTTTACCCAATACTAAAGGTTAAAATGATAGGCTTTAAAGCCAATGCTCCTGGGTTTGAACCCCCAGCTTTACTATTTACTAGCTGAGTTGTCCTGGGGAAAATATTTGTTTTTCAAAGCACTAGTAATTCAAAAATCTTTAAGTATTCCAATCTCCAGTAAATACAAATCTAAATGGCTTAGTCTGATTCTCAAACTTCTACAAAATATGATTACATCAGATAATTCTTAGCCAAAAGTTGCCTTCCTCATCATATTTCATTTTTTAAAATATGCTATTTTATTGGTTTTTTGAATTTAATTTCAAAGTGCATTTCTTGCAAGCCATTGTGTCTACATAATGCTTAGAAAAGTGGGGAGTGACTATTGCTGGATCAGAATTAAGGGAATTTGGAAAACACTTGCTGACTCCTTTCTCTCTTCCATTTTTCTTCATATTTCCTTCCGGTTTCTTCTTTTGCTTTCTTTATAATATCTAATAATGATGTTTCTCACATAATCATTAATAGTTATCCATTCCCTTGTGTATCACAAGTGTTAGATAAGGGAAGCATAATGATATGGGCATTGGCATAAAAAGTTGTTGATATGAGATAAAATAATTACTGTGACATTAGAACGCACACACTTAGGAAATCTGATGAAGAAGGCTGAGAAAATTTGTCTCTGCTTTTGGTGGTATGCCTGAAGTTGCTGTAAGTCATGCCTAGTAGGAAATGAAGAAAGACATGAAGCAGATAGGGTGAAGATGGGACCAAGAGAAAGGGTTCAAATTAGAGGTTTGTCCCAACAAATGAACAAATCAGAATTCATGAAGACAAAACAAAACCCCCAAAGATATGGGCGTCCTTATCTGTCAGAGCATTCAATCTTGACAGTGAAGACTGGCATCATTTATGGCTGAGCTGCACAGTTCTTGACACTGAACTTCTAAGATCTGACAAAGAGCTGTTGGAGTTACTGCCTCACATCAACCAGGTGAGGCAGCAGATGATGGCCAAGCTGAAACTTCCAGATCTCATTAAGATTTCTCATATGGCTAACCCTGATTTGTGACCATTTCAGGCATGGCATTCTTGAGACTGGAGCTCCTACTTAACTATCATTAAGCAAAGCACCACACCATTAAATCATAAGAAATGGAGAAAAACAACAACAAAACATCCTGCTCTCCCCAAACATCAGAAGAGAACATTAAAACTCAAGGGCATTGTACTTGATTGAGAATCATAATTAGCTGGAGTCAGAGTAAAAACATAAATTGATACTCTAGTTCCCAATCTAGCCATCCAGTCTTCTC
The DNA here is from genome assembly GCA_004024945.1 of Uropsilus gracilis. Lineage (NCBI taxonomy): Eukaryota > Metazoa > Chordata > Mammalia > Eulipotyphla > Talpidae > Uropsilus > Uropsilus gracilis. Next base: position 107,637 of record PVHY01001750.1, read on the forward strand.
TTTTTCTCTTTGTCTTGGGAACATAATGACCTAGAAAGAATTTCACAATGAGTTTGATCCCCAGAACTTCACCTAGAAGTACTCGTTTATGTGGTAAGATGTATTTAAATCCTTTCCTCTATAACCTACATCACCCTCTTTGGCAAACATCTGAATATTCTGAAAGGCTGTTTTATTAACTGTTTAGTGAGTATTTTAGTTAGAACTAAATGTTTAGTCTAGGTCTCTCAATCTGGACACTCATGATATTTGGAACTGAGGAATGCCTTGTAGTGTAAGTGGTGCAATCAGGGAATATTCTGTGCATTATTTGATGCTTAGAAGCACTGTTGTCCTCTACTCATTAAAGTATAGTAGTACCCCTTTAACCATGGTAATAAAAAATATCTGCAGACATAGAGATTTGTTCCATATTAAGTCAATAGTCTAGCATCTGTTTTATTGTTTTAAATAAAAGTAGGCTATTTTAATTGTATTTTTTATTGAGGTAACATTGGTGTACATATGACTTAGGGGTATAAGTTCACATCTCTCGAAATGTGTTACCAAATCATTCCTATCATTAGTAGCTCTAGTAGTTTTATGGTCATGTTTCTAAAGTTTTGGTGTATTTTCTTCCTGTTTGCTTCTGCATAATCCACCTATGAGTGAGATCCTCTGGTATGTGTTTTTTTTCCTTCTGACTTATTTCACTTATAAGGAACCACCCCCATACACACACTCTTCTATCGTTGTTGATGCAAATGACAAAATTTCATCTTTATTTTTAACAGCTGAGTATTATTTCAGTGTATATGTACACCACAAGTTCACTTACCTTTCAATGGACACATAGGTTGTTTCCATAGCTTGGCTATTGTAAAATCTACTGCAGTGACTATAGGAGTACATACATTCCTTCGAAGTAATGTTTTGAATTCTTCTAGATTCCTAGAAATGGAAATGCTGGGTCATCTGGCAGGTGTATCTTTGATATTTTGAAGAACGAACTTCCAAACTGTTTTCTATGAGACTGGATCAATTTTCATCCCCAGAGGGATGAAAATTCCATTCTTCACACACTCACCACCACTTGATTCTGGTGTTTTGTTTGTTTATTTGTTTGTTTGCTTGTTTGATTTGATGTGGACCATTTTGCACCATGTAAAGTTCTTTTCTGGGGGCTTTTGGTGTTATCTGTGCCACCCATGCACCATGACCTACACCCCAATTCTCATGCTTTCTCTCAGCTCACCATGTAGTTAGAGAAACATGACTCTCTTTGGTGTCACCTCTATTAATATTTGCACAAATCTCTGATGACCAGTGGGGGTTCAAGGTCCTTTTCCAACTTCATATTCTGCTGGCCTAGTGTCCCTCAGGCTAGGTAAGGATGGTGCTCATATTAGGGAAGCCAGGAACCCCCTATATCACCATCCTGATAATCTCTGGTTTACTTCTAAGAAGAGTTCCAATCACCTGCACCAGAGGAGATGTGCATTCCTACCCAGATGCTGCTTTTGGCATTGTTTTTGCAGTGGAAGACTACCTTGCTGAGTACTGCAGCTCATAGCACCCAGATCCTGCTGTTACTATCTTTGCAAGTCAGGTTCTGCTGCTGCTGGCAACTAACTGTCTGCCACCTCTGCTATATTGCCACTTCTCAGGGGTCTGCCTGCTACCTCCATCCAGCTGCTGCCACTTAACATTTTATTTTAATAAGCCAAAACAATTTTCTTTTCAAGTACTGGCATCAAAATAGAAACATCGATTTTTCTCAATGCAGAAATGTTCTTTTTTCTGACTCTCAAACTAGACCCTTTCCATTCATTCCCTATGAAACAATTTTAGTTAAAGCTAAGGAATGAATCTAGCCTATTATATGAGTATGCATAAGTGGCAATGCGATCTCTATGAAATGGTTTTATGCATTGTCTATACTCAATTGTTTATTTAGATAATATTCAGGAAAATAAAATATGGGGTTCAGAAATAGAACAGAAAATATTCTCACTTAGGACCTATGTAGTCTGTAGTTTACAAAGTATACTGAGTCCTTTTTCAGTGTCAGCGCACTTCCTGATGCATGAAACCATTACATGCACATTGTTTTATCAGGTTATGAATTTCTAGAATGCTCACTTCCAGAAAGTGGGAAGATTCATGCTAAATGAACATAATCGCAGTATGAGTTTATTGGGAGGAATCCATATTATTATAATATTATAAGTGTGTAATTAAATCAGCAACAAAAAGGGGGAAGGTAACATCTCTTGGCAAACTTCGGGAGACTAGTGATTCAAAATAGGCAGAATCTGACCCAGAGAGACCTAATCATCCTCCATCTGTGAGGAGGAGGGAGTGCCTCATCAGCATGGGAGTCTGGAGCCACTTTCCAAACCCTGGAGAAGACTCTGGGCTTTAATAAAGACAGAGATTCCATAAGAACCTCAACTTGACTGAATTTCATTGCCAATACTCATGTCATTTCCTAAGGAACCTTATTATTCATTTTAATTTTTTAATTTATGCAAGGTCACTCCACACAGTCAAGTTTTTATTTGCCCTTGCTGGTTATATGTCTGTCAATGTCTTCTTAAAAAAGTGGTTGTTTTTCACTGATAACCCACTTTAATTCAATTGTCCCTACCTTTCCATCCATTAGGGTCATTACAAAGAACATAGAACATCTTGATCAGTCAGGATCCTTACAGTATCACTACATCTGACACAACTCTGGTAGAGGGTCAACTGATGCCATTGATAGGATACAAGATGTTTTCTCTACCTAGTTGTGAAAACATAGTACTTTGTTTATTTTTGGTGAACTGTCGACTTCTTCACCTTCTCTTCCATCACTTTCCCTTTTGCTAACCATACCTCAGCCAAAATAAGCTTTGTCTTCCTCAGAACCTGTCAACTACTATAACTACAGTTCATTATACCTGGAAAGATATCTTCATGATGAAATGATGTTCAAGTGCAGAGACTCCTTGTTTATTCATCTTGATTGGAGTGAATGCTACAAGAGGAATAATTTAAGCTTGAGGTAAAATCAGAAATTTGTAAGTGCCTGAAACTGAAATATACTAGGAAAGATTACTTTTTTTTTTATTTTAATGAGGTAACATTGGTTAACAATGCCTTATGTGTCCTAAGGGTATTGATTCACACTTCATCAAAGGTATGTTACCACAATCATGCCCACAAACAAAGCATGGATAACCAACCCTCTTCCATTATCCATTGGGAAACTTCCCCTTATATTCCCCACTGTCCACTGTTTCCCTCTCATAACCTCAGTTCTACAGTCAGATTTCCAGGGTTTGTTTAGTTTAATTTTGTCCTTTTGTTCTCTTTGTATGCTACCTATGAATGAAATCATGTGCTATTGATGCTTCTCCTGATTTATTTTACATAGTATATTACTTTAAGTTCCATTCATGTTATTTCAAATGACAAAATTTCATTTTTAATAGATGAATAGTATTTATATATACCACATCTTTTAATTTTTAAATATGTATTTTACTGAGGTGTAATATTGGTTTACAACATTTTATATGATTTAGAGGTATAGGATCTCTCCCTTCAGGTTTTGTTGCCATGACACACCACAATCAAGACACCTGTAATCCTCCACCACAGTTCATTGTTTTCCCTCCATGTTTCTTCTCTCTCCTCTGCCTCCTAGTCTAATAGCCTTAGTTCTACAGTCAGATGTCTAGGTTTTCTTTTCTTTAAATTGCTTTGGCTTTATTTGGTTTTCCTTGTTTCTCCGTATTCCATATATAAGTGACACAATCTGATATTTGTTTCTTATTTCACTTAGTGTAACTCCTTCCAATCCAACTATGTTGTCACAAATGACAAGAGTTTATCTCCCCCGACTCCCACCAACAGGCAGCATTCTGTTATCTTCCTAATCTACACAATTCCTGCTTTGGGTTCAGCCATTTACACTCTTTCCAAAGCATGACTACTATAGAGTGCTGCTGTGAGCACAGAAATGCATGTATTTTTTTCTAATTAGTAATTTTCATATATATTTATGTATCTATATAGATATATAGATATATATGGTAGACAATTAAGAGTGGAATTGCTGGATCATATGGTAGACCTTTTTTTTTTTTCCACAATATTTTGGGAAACCTCCAGACATTTTTCCACAGAGGCTTATTGGTTCATATTCCCTCCAAAAATGTAAGACTTCTTTTTTCTCCATATTGTCACCAACACTTGTTGTTTCCAGTATTTTTGATATGAACATTTCTCAAGGTGTGATGTGGTAGCTTAGGTAGCTTATGCTTTTGATTTTCATTTTTCTGATAATACGCAATGATGAACACTTTTTCATGTGCTTGTCAGGCATCTATAGGTCTTCTTTTGGGAAATGTTTATATAGTTCTTTTGCCCATTTTTTAATTCGGTTGTTTTCTTTTTGTTGAGTTGCATGAGTTCTTTGTAGATCTTGGATATAGGTTCTTGGTTGGATATATAGTATACAAATATTTTCTCTCATTCAGTGGGGTGTCTTTTTGTTTTAGTGAGAGATTCTTATTTGTTTTGCTGTGCAGATGCTTTTCAGTTTGAGATAGTTTTAGTTGTTTATTTATTTTATTTTATTTTATTTTTTTTTTTGCTGTTGGAGACTAATCCACAATGACATCATTAAAGCCTCAGTTATAGAGTGTTTTACCTATGATTTCTTCTATGTGCTTTATGACCAGGTGTTACATGCATTTTTAAAAAATCAGTTTTGTGAAAATATTTGTATATGGTGTGAGGTAGTGGTCGGGTTTTAATCTTTTGTTGGTAGCTATTCAGTTTTCCCACCAACATAATTTTTTAGACACACTATGTCTCCAATGTATATTCTTGAATCCTTTTTCATGGATTGACTATCCTTATCAGTGTGGCTTCATTTGTGGGTTCTCAGTTCTATTCCACTGATTGGTGTGTCTGTATTGGTTCCATGTCATATTTTCTTTATCTGTTGTTGGATACTAAGTTGTTGATCACCTGGTTATTGTGTATAGTTCTGCTGTGAACAGAGGAGTGAATATATCCCTTGTGAAGGATAATTTTGATCTCTTCCCCAACTAACGTCTTTCTGTGTCAATACAGAAATACAGATCAACATGCCACTTTACCTTACCATATTCACCAGTTTGAAATTCTAGCCTACATTTCTTCATTTTAGGAAAAAGCCAGCCATAGTCTTTCTGGGCTAATCCTTGGTCATTCTGAGTGTACCTGCCTGCGAGATTATAATTGACCTCTCTATGATATATCACTCTGCCATGGCTACCATATTGGTGATTATGTCTTTTCTAGTCTTTTGCCACTTAGTCCCAGAAGTGAAAATCTGTAAGTGAATATTTCAAATGTACACATTTACTCACTGTGAGAAAGTAAACCTTATTTAATTGATATCAATTCTGGTTCCCCCATTTTGAACCATCCATTGTTGTTAGAATTAAATAAAAGAAATATTAATAAGTGGGTACATAATTGGTTTCTTTCCACCTCTATTGCTATCTATTTTAAAGTGCCAGCATTCATATTGTTTGTTTAATCGTTTTTTTTTTCTTTTTAGGCATTAATGTCAGATATGCAAATAAGGATGCATCTCTAACACCAAATCTAATTTCATGCAAATTCATAATATACGCACACATACAAACATATGTTTTACAAATTCAAGAGAGTTCTTTTCCCAATAGTTTTTCCTCATCTACTGTCCCACATAATGCAATGGCACTTGTAGTTGAATTTAGTCTGGCAAGATGAAGGTATATCCGAGTGTAGTTTCCCAAATATGCCCACTAAATCAGATTTTCAAATGATAAATTAAAATCATCAAAGCCTTGAAAAGAAGCTAGAGTTTTATAGTTACCCATTTTGGCACATGTGAAATTATTTTTTACTGTTACTGCCATCAGAATCATAAAAGGTTTTGGAGTGTGTCTGGGATGGAAATTATTCTTACCCTGGGGAGGAAGTACATTGTGTACTTTATGTAAAGTCTATTGCTTCAATTCTTATGCTCTACTGTATGCCAGAAAATGAGGTAGATTCTTGGGGACTGTCTAAATGTGGCAAGTGAACTGAGTTCAATAAACAAGAGCATGGCAGTCTCTGATCTAAGGTTCAAAGAGGAGCTAAAAGCCAGTGCACTAGAATTAGCTAAAAGTAGTTATAATTAAGGACATTTGCGCTCAGTTCTAAGATTTTTCTAATTCTCTTTCTTTACATTTTAATTCTCTAAGGATTTGATGGGTAATATGTATCACATGTCCACCAACAACTACATGAATCCCTGCAATGTCCTATGGTCAGTATTTAGTGCTAAATAATGATGTAACATATGCCATGATTTCAATTTTATGATCTCACAGAATGAGCACTTGTTTAGTGGGAGAACTAGAAAACCAGGCTATTGAACATTTTGTTTGCTTGTTTTCCTGGAACAAGTTTAATGGAGCGTGAAAATGAAGAAATTATAGGATTTCTTAAGGGTTCGTCCATCTAATTTATATATGAAAAGAGTAATTCTTGAATAATCTTTAAATAAAAGCAAAGAATTGTAGCATTACCTCTCAGTATGTATAGTATCCCCACAATGTCAACACATTGACATATTATCCTTTGCATACACTTCATAATTCACATGGTCCTTATTTAATAACTTTACTGTTGGATTCCTAACTCCAGGGATTTAAAAAGGGAACATTTCTAATTATAAATAGCCCAATAAATTATAGATTTCTCTACTTGGTATGGAAGAAATTATTCAGATTTACTTAAATCAATGAGAGGGTAAGTACTGAGTGTTTTATAAAGGAATTTACCAAGGAAACAGCAAAGTTGGTACTCTTTCTGGAAAATTTTTGGTGATGGTCTTGCTTTTGAGTTTTACTTTTTCACTAAATTAAACTTTTTCTGGGTGTGTGGTGACTCACTGAGCTTAAAGTTTTTACTTGACTGTTTGGTTCTTTAGTGTTTTGATGGAGGAGATCTTCCCTGCAATGGAAACAGAGTAGTCCAGATCAATGAAAGCACCCTTTCTGGTGTACTGTGGCCACCACTTTTCTGTTATGTTAGGGATCAATGGAATCTGACACACTCTCTCTCAATCTCAGGAGAGTCATATTGCCAAACAGTTGAAAAGTGTAAGGAGTGGCTGTGTAGAAGGAAAGAATGGAGTGGCTGTTTCATCAAATAGCAAGTCTTAGGTGACAATTCCTATTGGACTCCTAAAAGCTGTTTCTCTCTGGTCTTGTTATTGAATGTGAATGTGGGTCACGGAAGCAATGCCATCTTCCATTCACACAGTTTGAAGTCAAAGTCCAGTTCCTTGTTTGTCTTCCATATAAACAGGACAAATTGCTTTCTCTACATAGTGTAATTTCATTGAAACACTATATTCTGTTAGGGAAAGGCCTTCTATTTTTTCCTTCCTATTCATTCAGCAAGCACTTTACTTCAAGCACCATCTGGTAACAGGTAGTATAAAGGGAAATGAACTAACTCATAAAAATGGCTTACATTTATAGAGAGCTTATTTAAGCCAGGCACTTTCTAAGCTCCTTACATGTAGCAACTCATTTAATATACCTGTGAGGTAGGTATATTGCTATGCCAATTTTATAGATGAGAAAAGTCAGGCACAGAGGGGTTAGCTAGTAGTGGAGCTGAATGTTCAACCCTGACAATCTAGCCTAAGTTTTATATTATTTATCATAGAATTACTGCTCTCATTCTGAGAGCTAACTCTTGAAGCAGTAGGAAATAATCATTAAAAATCACAATGGTATTAACTGATAACAGTGACATTACTTGATTACAGGACTATGTTCAGTTTGTAAGATTATATGAACTGCATACTCATGATATAAAAACTTCTAGATACGGCTTCAATGTCTGTGATGAACTGCATGTTTGTATCCCCTCCAAATTCATACTTGATATCTTAATTCCCAAAATGACTATTTTAGGAGATGGGGTTTGGAGGAGATAATTGAAACATGAGGATGGAGCCCTCATCAATGGGATTAGTGCCCATATAAATGGGAACCCAGTGATCTCCCTCCTCTATTCATGAAAAGATCCAAAGAGAAGTTAGCAGTATTATAGCAGAAGTTAGAGAAGTTAGCAATCCGGGCGTGGGTCTTAACCAATTATGGTAGCATTCTGACTGTGGATTTCCAGCTTCCAGAACTGTGCCAAATTTCTGTTGTTCATTTCTCACCTAGTCTATGATATTGTTAGAACAGTCTGCAGTGCACAATTTAAAATTAAGAAAATAATCATATGAGGAGGACTGTGACAACATAGGATAGTATGTATGAAAACATGTTCGGGATGAAGCTTTAAGAGGAAGTTTCAGAAAGCTATAATCAAGGAATTTGTGTGCCTATTCTTAGACAATGTTATTACTGTTAAAATCAGCCATTTTGGCTATCTAGTCATTAGTATGTATGTATTCCCATTAAATCCATGTTGTCATTCTTGCTGGAATGAGCCATAACTAAGTAAACTATGTTGAGACACTAAATCAATTTATGTAATTCAGCTTTAAAAACTTGTTTGGATTATCACTTCTATCTACACAAGGGCATCCTTGAAGAGCTCTTGGATCACTCTTGTCTGTAGGCCAGATTTAGAGTGGAAAATATACTCACTGAAATGGGGAACTTAACTGCGACAAGAATAGCTGGGTCCCAGACCCAAGTTCCAGCACTCAAGGGTCAAAGGCAGGTGGTGGTTGTGGTTACTATAATGAATAGCAGAATCAAAACAGCAGTCAGAATGGTCTTACTGGTATAGACCTGTGGTGCTGGCTAGTTAATCAAGGTGCTTCTAAAAGTGAAATAGTTAGGAAACCTACTCAAGTCTCACATGATTTATATAAGCAGAAACATTTTAGATCAAGTGAATAAAAATATAACTGGAATCATAAAAACAGAAAGTTAAGGTTCCTCAACAAATTCCCAAGGTTTGAGCTAGTTTATAGACCCAGACATAATGAAGGGGAAGTTTGGTCTTCCCAAGGAAGGATTTCAGGACACTGCCAAAATTTATATTGTTAACCTTTCTCTCAAACTTCCCCAAAGGGACATATGATCTTTCATGAGGGTAACTATGCATTGGAGAAAGAGAAATAATTATAATTTCCCGGGACTGCTGGATACATGCTTTGAACTGACAATAATTCCAGGACACCTAATACATCATTCTGATCCACCAGTGAGAATATGGGCTTACATTGGTCAGATGTTCAGTGTAGTTAGAGCTCATGTCTGTCTCATTGTTGATTCTGAACACATCTAGCATTTTTTTCTGTTATTCTGAAATGAATAATTTATATATATATATATATATATATATATATATAGGATCCGGTAGAGTCCCCACAATTTTTCCCTGACCTGAGATATAAAGGCTATTTGGATGGCAAGAGCTAAGTAAAAGCCACTAGAAATACCTCTATTTAAGAAAATAGCAAACTACAGATAATAAATAGCATTTTCCTAGAATTATTACAGATATTGTCATCAATAAGGACTATGATTCTTATCTCATCCCTAATTAACCTACTTTTGGACTATGCAGAAGACAAATGGCAGTGGATCTTGGAGAATTATCAAAATCTTGACCAGGTTATTGCTACAACTACAGCTGTTGTAATATCTATGGTTTTATTGTACAGTGTGCTTTATCTAGTATACAGCTATTGATCTAGCAAATACCTTTTTCTTCTCTCCCCTCAATAAGGACCACCAGAAGTGGTTTGTTTTTATTTTCCAAGGCCAGCAATATACCTTCTTTGTCCTACTTCAGAGGTTTAACAGCTCCCCAAGACTAAGTCAAAACTTAGTTCAAGGTATCTTGATTGTCTTCCTTCCACAAAATATCACACTGTTCCATTATATTGATGACATGATAAGACCTAGTGAGCCAAAAGTAACAATTACTCTAGACTTAACTAAGAAATTTGCAAATCAGAAAATTGTAAATAAATCTGAGAGCAATTGGGAAACCTTGCACTTCAATGGTACTCCTAAGCATCCAGTGACAGAGTATAAGCTGTCAAGTCTTACTTTTCCTACAACCAAGAAAGAAACACAGTGCCTAATGGACTTCTTTGGTTTTGGATAGCAACATATTTTTCACTTTGGTATGTTATTACTGCTCATTTTCTGAGTGACTCAAAAAGTTGCTAGTTTGGAGTAGGACCCAGAATGGAAGACTCCAGGCTACTGGACAAACCCATCTCTCACTTGACTCATATAATCCAACATTACCGGTGGTGGTTGAAGGTCAGTGGCAGTTAGGGATGCTGTTTGGTGACTTTGGCAGGTTGCTATAGGTGAATCACAGCACAGGTCCTTAGCATATTGGAGAAAATAACTGTCATCCACTGCAGATAACCATTCTCCTTTTCAGAAATAGCTCTTGGCCTGTAGTAGTGACTGGATACTTGACCATAGATCAACAACGTACCATATCACCTGATCTACTCAACATGGGTGTTACTTGACCCACCAAGTTGTAAGTTAGGATTTCCTAGCAGCACCCCGTTATCAAATAGAGATAATATATGTGAACAATGCCAGCAAAGCCCTTATAGCACAAATAAGTCATATGATATTATGGCACATTCTCATGGTCGCCACTCTTATTATATTACTTTCTCTCCTAAACTGTATTTATATAGAGTATATATAAATCTGAGGGCATATTTTATATAGTTATGTATAAACATGTATATGATAGGTATGTCCATATATAGCCATATATCTCATATACATATATTAAATACATGCTTATGCATAACTATATAAAACATGCGCTTGAATTTACATTCATATATTTTATATATGTATTTATAAATATAATTTTTATATGTATATAGGTATATAATATGTTTTATATAGGTTTATATAAATGTATATAATATATAATACATAGCTATGCATACCTATATAATTTGTATAGAATTTATATATATATAATCTTTAATCTATATAATTTATTGTATGCTATTATATTATACATACCTATATATACATAGGTATAGGTATATATATGTATACATAGGTATATATATATATGTTTTTTATGTATACCTATGTATACCTATATTCCTACTAGCTTTATTTTTTTGAAACAGAGACCCACACTGACCAATAAACTATTATTACCATCATTAGAAAGCTGAGTCTCAGAAAATTTAGATACCTTAAGTCACATTAAAGCTGTAAGTGATCATTTTGGGATGAATCCAGTTTTGCTCACCCTAATGTCCATATTAATATCCTAAGTTTCACTTGTGTTCTACTTGTAGACCAATGAAGATGATCAAAGACCCAAGGAACTACCATACCTTTTGGAGATGCCTCTGTACCTTCTTGTTTACTTATTATTGCTTGTAACAGTTACACTAAAATTTGGTAGCTTAATAGCAATTTTTGTTTTAATTTTGGTTCTTATTTTGTCATGTGGGAATGCAAATAGGCATCTCTTACACAGATCTTTCAAGTAGTTATTCCCCTCTAGTGCTGCGATCACCTGAAAACTTAACTGAATTCAGTGTTTATGATGACTGATTCACTGATTTATAATTGATTAGCTAGTAATTTAGAGCTGGCCTAGACTGTTTGCCAGAGCACCTCTGTTTCTTTTTCAAGATCACTTTAACTCTTTTAGAAGGCCAAGTTTCTTTAGAATGAACAGACCATAGAACCTGGTGAAAAGCAGAAATTCTGGTGGGCTACTCTTGCAAGTCTTGAAACATCACTTTCATGTCAGTCAAATGATGACACATGTATCATCAGATAGGAACAGGTTCAAGGGAAAGAATCAGAAAGACCCTTCCATTTGAAAGAAGTGTCAAGAATTTGTGGGCATTTAAAAGCATCATTCATAGAGATTTTAGGATCCAGTTATCTCTGTATATGGTCTCTGAAATGATATCATAATTTGAATCTTTCTCCATCACTTATTTGCATAATCTTGGACAAATTATTTAATATCTTTGGTTCATGATCTCTGAAAAATGAATGATGTTGGTATTAATCTTACAAGCAAAGAAAATACTTATGCATGGTGTTCAACTAATGTTAGAATGGTTTCATACCATCTTCATTCCAGTCACAGATTACTAATAATATTTATTTAGGTATAAATTAAAGACACATAAGAATCTGATTTAGTTTAATTTTTCTTTAAGTGATAGTGGAAACACTACAAATTCAGTCTATAAGAACAAAAAGAGAATTAAATATGATTCAAAGAATAAGCAATGCCTTGTCATACTAATATATTTTCTGTCTCACACATGCACACGTTTTTGTTTCTTATGTTTCTGCTTCTTAATTTTGGACAGATAGTTATAAGATTTTAAACAAGTTCAGTCTCAGGACTTGTCAAATCAAATCAGAATCCCTGGATGTTCTATTCTGATGTAATTTACATTTTCCTCTCTGACTTTGAGCTATCTGATCAAAAGTTTCACTGTATTGAGATCAAGAGGAACCTATTATTTGAAATTCACAAAAAGAGTTTAACCAAATGAACAAATCTAATTTAGAGAGCAACAGCATGTAGAAGACAAAAGCCAGGGTCTTACATGGAGTTACACAAAATCCCCCATGTGGAAGTCATTTAAACTTAAATTTTTCACATGGTGGGGATGAAAACATTCTTCTGCCACAGAGTTTCATAAAGTATGTCAGGCTTCTTCTTGCCTTAGTCTTTTACACATCTGTCAATTGAAGAAGTTAGCCTCTCCGCTGTTTTGATGAGACAAAGATAAAAATCGAAGTCCTGGGGATTTTATAGGCATACTGACTGCTTGTGTTTTTGGCTATCTCTTCCACTCCTTTGGTGTGAAGACATCCCTGAATCAAAACAGATGTAGTCCCCTTGGCATGGCCTGTTGAATACCACATTACTAGTAGAATTCTGGAAAGTATCCTACCCAAGTGTAGCTTTTCTGCCCACCAACAAATATGGACACCTGATGCATTTTTCAAGAGATTGTCATAGCCAGGTGTCTAACTGAATAGACAACAGATAATCACACTTGGTCCTCCCAGAGATTGCATGCCCTCTGTTTTACCTACCAATTCACTGCCCTTCATAAGGACATGTCACATTGCCTCTAGTGTTGACTTTTTTCCCTAACATCTTTTGAAAATGTAAGTAGTTATCTTTGCATAATCTAGATTTTAAGTTTTTAGTAGGCCATTCATTTAGTTTAATGACTTGTAATTGTTTACTTACAAACTTTCTCTGACTATTCCTTGGAGTAATTTCTAAGTAAATGGAATTCTGGAAAGCAGTTTTCTTGTTTCCATGTGAGGAGAGGAACAGGGGAGTTGTCAAAGGAGCAGCATATTTGAGGAACCAAGTTTTTAAAATAACTTAGGACTTGTTCACTTTCCATTAAGAATATCTAATTATAAGTAATTACCCTAAACTAATTTATTTCCATCCTCTTGAGCTTTATTAAAGAAACAAACTTAACCACATGCATTTTGTTAAATAGACCCTTGCACTGTGAAGTTAAAAAAAAAATTAGCAAGATTGATATGACTTACATGGGAAAGAAGGAGATTAACAATAATTGCGCATTTTCTGCTGGAGCCTCTCTCATTCCATTAGTGGTGAAATATAAGTAGGTGTTTTAAAAAATGAGTTCACAGTGAAGAATTTAAGGGGATTAGTTCAATTTTAATAGATGGTCCCTGGCCTATTTAAGAATTAATGCCAGAAATAGGCAATTTGTAATAGTATTAGACTAAATTTTAAATACATTAGAAATTTAATTATTAAGGTCAAATGCTGACAACTGACTGAAATAATAAGAATTGATATTAATTTTCTTCTTCAGTATCCCAAAATGTTTGAAGAATAAAGTGTTTTTCTCTGAAGATGAAAAATGAACTATATAATTTTAGAGTCAGTATTCTGAAAACCACATTTAGCACGTTTTTAAAAAAGTAAAGAGCTTCATTGTTTTTCTGCATATGAAAGTAATACACTTGCTATAAGAAAATCCACATGGAACAAAATGTACAAAGAATATATGGAAATCACAAACTTATACCGATACCATAACTGTTAGTCAGCATGTTGATGTATTTCGTTCCAGATACTTTTTCTGGATTCTTTTTATTAATTGTTACTAAATCATACAGTATGCATACTAAACGAGCAAATACTAAGTACTCTAGAGACAGCATATTTATAACTTTAATTCTCCCATCATTACTACTGTTTTCTACCAAGAGTAAGCTTCCCAATTCTTAACATTGTAGGTTTCACTGTTTCTAAATTTTATATTAGTGGAATCCATACATTATATGCTCTCTTATTTTGTATAATATATATATAAGATGTATTCCAGTTATTGTCATTAGAATTGGTTTATTCTCTTTGATATGTAACTATTCCATACTTTAGCTTGCTAGGGGTATATAAATATTGTCTAAAAACCCCTTTAAAGAATTTCCAAAATGACTGTAATAAATTGTACTTGGCAATACATGAGAAGATCATTTGTTCGATCTCTGCCCATATTTGATCTAAAAAATGTGATTTTTAAACAGTAAATATATGTGCTCTAGAAACCTCATTTCCTATCTTAATCATATAATTTGGATCTCTTTCCATGTGGGTAAATAAGAGATCATCATTTTAAGTTGTATAAATAATAGTTGGTACTATATATCTAAATAAAACTAAACAACTCCTAGTTGATAAATATTTCTATAAACTTTCATTTTTCCTTATGGAAAAAGTTAATTATATATTGTGCAGATAGCTCATAATTCATTATAATACTTGTCAGCAAATGTAATCATTTTGTTTAGTTCTCAGTATTCTTCATCACCCTCAGATACCAAAGATCCAGTGTAGCTTCACCCAATTATATTCTGTCTGCTCCATCTTGGTTATAGATGAAGTCTGCTAGTGAAAAATCTTGACAGGAAAATTGTCTTCACAAAACAGTCATGATCAATTATATTACATAGGCTCTCAAACTTTTTGGCATTACTTCCCCACTCTATACATTGATTATTTTAAAACTTCACTCTCTTTAAACCACCAAAGCTTTTCCCACCACTCTCCAGACTCAGTACATGAAGAATGCCCATAATTCAAAGAGAATGTAGTAGTTATCAGAAGGTAGTCCCCCAAGAGATTTCCACTGCCAAGCAGAATCTTATATACATACCCACACACGTCCCCTGCAACACACACACCCTCTCTGTGACTTATTTTCCTTTGTTTTTTCTGAAAATAAGGCTACTACTGCCCAAATTCTTCTTTTTCTACATTAAAATAATTTCTGACTCAGACTTTAGATTCCATTACCCCATCTCTTTAGTAGCAGTCATTTTCTCTTCTTTACAGTTTCTACTCACCAGAATATATTAAATTTATATGCATCCATATGTATTCATTCTTCTAAGGCCTTCTTAATTTTTATCATCTTTAATTTTTTGTTTCGTCGTTCTTTACCATTTCGCTCTTTTCTTTGTCTTAACTTTGCTATTTTTGTGTGTTTTAATTAGGTTTTCTTCACCAGTATTATGGTTTCAAACAACACTATATGCTAGTGGATTTTTATCATCCAACTGAATTTGTTCCTTAGCTTTGTACTCAAATACATGAACTCTTTTAATTGTTTCAACTATAGTGCTATAGCAACAAAGCCTTTTATAGCTCCCCTTACACTCACACCTGTCCATCCACCATAGTAAGTGACCCACCATCGACTGAATGGTAAAATGAAATTGTGGAAGCTATCTTGGATTATTCAAGTCTTTTTATTCATACAGTTACAAAACTCAAACCTGTTGTATGGTACTCCAAAATACAACTGTAATTTATATTTTGTCTCTTAATAACTTTCTCCTCCCCAAACCAGAATCACCACCCTCCGCCAACAGATATGAAAACCATGAGGGTTGAAGCCATAAATACTTATTCATTATTTTAGCTCCAATGCTTGATCTAGTTCGTGCAATATATAGTGAAAAAAAAAATCTAGCCTCTAGCCACCACTGTCTCTTGCTTAGAGTTCTAACACCTCTATGTTATGAGGTTAAAATGATTTTTTAATGGAAATCTTGTCTGATATCAAATTAGAGTATATATTTATACTCAAATCAACTTTGTAGACTTTTATAATACATGTTATCTTTTACAATTTTTCAGGTATAACCTTGTATTAGTTTCTGTGACAGGTGGTTAGCTATCTGACCATGTAACTGATTCAGAGGGAAAAAGACTGTTTTTATTTATGTTCCTCTTTCTACCCACATACTTTGCATCTGAATAACTGAATGAAAAATAAACTTCAAACAGTGGTTTTCTACATTTGAGAGGTGTGCTGGTTCTTAAGTTTTTATGCGTGCTTCCAACTTCCCCTATTTTAGGCTAGTTTATATTTTCTCCTTTCAAAGATTGTACAGTTCTAAGCTTCATCTACCTTAAGTCATCTAAATCTTTGCACATGTAACTATTGTAATTGTTATTTTATTTTGTATATTTAATACAGGTAATTATTTATTTTTTCTGTTCTAGACCACATAACCTTTATTTTGCTATTGATACATTGGTCTCTCCCTTAGTGATTTGTAAGGTCTTTTTAGTATGAGTGAGATGAAGCTCTTCTTCAGAACATACTATGTATCTTTCAATTTAACATCACTTGTTCATAGTTCATATTATTTTTGCATTTTTATTCACTCATTAACTATATATGAAGTTTTCAAAACTTGTTTGAAACCATTCAAGATATGGGGACATTAATTAAAAGAGATGAAATGACTGTATTGAATTTGTATTGTAAATATGGGGAATGGTTAGTAGGCAGATGATATAAAATAAAGAATATATGTAGAGTGTTAAATGCTATAAGCATTAGTAATGAAAATAGAGAAAGGGATTTAAAAAGGATTAGCAGTTGTGATTTTAAAATATTTCTCTCAAGATTTCTTAGAGAAGGTGATCTTGAGAAACTGAGCCTTGGAAATATGTGCAGAAACAAATATGGGTATAAGAAAATCAAGTGCAAAAGAATACCTGGAAAGTTTGAGGAATAGGTAATCTCAAGGAATAGGTAATCTCAAGGTAATCTCAAGGAATAGGTAATCTCAAGATTTCTTAGAGAAGGTGATCTTGAGACACTGAGCCTTGGAAATATGTGCAGAAACAAATATGGCTATAAGAAAATCAAGTGCAAAAGAATACCTGGAAAGTTTGAGGAACAGGTAAAGGGTCTCTAGGAATAGGTAAAGGGTCTGTAGGATTTATAAGAAAGAATGTAAGGGAATATGAGTTCTGAGGCTCAGTGGTTTGGTCATCCTAAGAATTTTAGTGTTTTCTTGAAAGAAATCATATGACTTTGGGGATTATATTTGTTTATTTATTTTTAGCAGAAGAGAGATATGATCTGACAACCTTTAACCTAAAGTTCAGTTTGTTCTTTTGAAAATAGACTAAGTGGTCAGGATCCAGAGTATTGATGCAAGTTAGAAAATTGCAGTAATTATAGCCCGAAATAAGCTGGAGGGGATCAATTAGTGGGAGATAAAGCAAATATGTTAGCAGAGGAGGTTATGATATGGATTATGTATATATTCTAAAAGCAAAGTCAATAATATTTGCTGATGAGCTGTATATGGAATATGAAATAAATGAGAAGTTTAGGTTATGAATAGTTTTTAATTTAGTTTGGGATCTGAGAAACTGATTGGAGTTACTATTAAGTGAAGTGGGGAAGTTCATTTCTAGAACAGTTGTAGGGGTCACATCAAGAGTTCCACCTTTAGGCCAGGCATGGTGGCACATGCCTGTAGGTGGCAGCCTAGGAAGGTACAGCCGGGCCAGGGATCGGATTGTGGTTCGAGTCCTGCTGGGGGCATGTAGTGAGACCTAGTTCCAAAAAAATAGCTGAGTGTGGTGGTGTGTGCCTGTAATCCCAGCTACCTGGGAAGCTGAGACTGGGGATTACTTGAGTCTGTGGTACCCCGGGCAACGTGAGCCTGCAGTTCCACAGGCAAGACCTAGTCTCAAAAAAAAAAAAAAAAAGAATTCCAGCTTTATTTCTGTTAAATTTGCAAATTCTGTTAGAAGTCAACTTTGAATATTGAGTTGTTTGTTGAATTGATGGCTTTGTTGTCGTGGAGAGATATAAACTTGTGTGTCATCAGCATATAGATGGTATTTACTGCCACAAGACTAAATAATAGTAAAGGGAGCAACTGTAACTAGAGAAGACAAAATGTTTAAGGACTGAACCAGAAAGGAATTCACACTTAAAGGTCAGAAGATAGCCTAATAATGAAATTGAGAAGTATCTGCCACTGACAAGCATTTTAAGGAGGAATTGTAAACTCAGAGCCCTAGTTCAGGATGTGACTTAGCAAATCATCAATTGATATGATGTTGAAAAATGAGTATAGATTGGAGGTAAGAGATGGCATAGCTAGAAGTGTTTAACAAATGGAATGACAGAAAACCTTATTGAATGAAATCATGAAAGAGAGGAGAGAAATTAGAGACTGTGATGTAGACATTTATCAGAAAAAAATTTTGAAAGAGGGAAGATATAAATGAAAAAGAAGTGGGCTCAAGGTATATTTGTATATGAAAATTGGAGAAATGATAACACTGTGTGGTGGTAACCTCTAATCAAGAGTATGATTTTATTGTATTTAAAGAAGGGAGATGCTTCAGAACAAAGCAGAGGAGATGGAACTTTGATAACAAGTAGAAGACTTGACCTTTGTTAGGAGTGTGGAGAGTTGTCCAAAATGTGGGGGTCATGGTTGCAAATGCAGGTAGGGATTAGATCTGGTGAAAGTTCTGTTCTACATCTGCTTTTTTCCTCTGTTTGGCAATAATAAAAATTATCATCTAGGACTACTAGTCAGTTTTTGAAGTTACAGGTGAGAAAAAGGTATTAAGTACTAATGTAGGGGATTAAGAGTGATTGAATTTGGAAAAAAATACGCTATTTGTGCACACATTTTTGTTGCTTGTCATATAATGCTAGGCTTTCGTTTAAAACAAGAGTCAAAGTATATCACTTTCACACTAAGATATGTTCTTTGGGATTCTCATGAACCACTTTTAAGTATCAATAAAAGTCAAGCTCTTTTGCCTGTCAGTGTCCTTTAATCTATCCCAAATCTCCCTTCATACATTAATTGCTCACCATTCCACGGACCACACAAGCTAACGTCTCAGATTTGCTCTGACACTATCTACGCACTCAGAATTCCTTTCTTTGCCTTGGAAATTCACTTTCCCCTTTTCTGCACTTCATAAATTGTAACTCATAATAAACCCCCACTCAGCTTTTCTTCCCAAGATAGAGTTGACTGTTTCCTTCTCTATTTTCCCTTTGAACTTTTGAACTTAACTGAATACTTAACTTTGCCATAATTCCTTATTGGTCAGTAATGTTTATCTCCCCCCTCCCACCCCTGATCAGGTGTGTTTTAAGGTTAAAGATAATATCTTCACAATTATCTTATCCTCACAATCCCTAGAATACTAACTATTCACAAACATATTCATTTTTCAGTATTTTAATCTTCTTTTCTCAACTAATTCCAAATTCTTAGAAGCCAAGAATCTTAAACTCTACCTAGACAGTGAAAAATGCATAGAAATAAGCACTTGTGGCTAATTACTGTGTGTATGTATACAAGATAAGTTAGGAAAATTTTTGGCTTTCGTTTCATTATTCTCTTCAGAATTTCACAATTTCTGTTTTTAATTTAAACAAAAAAAATCCCTAGATTGACATTTGACAACAATGTTAGATACCAAGTTATAATTAGATAAAAAATATGTAATCCATATTGGATACAGTTCAGTGTTTCAAATTGGAATGTGAGGTGGAAAATCAAGTAAATAAAGACACTGGCCCAAACTTGTGGAATATTAAGCTTCAAAGATGTTCTATTGTAATTTAGCTTATTCCTGGTAAGACTCTCTATACTTAGATTAGTGACTCTATTTAACTCCTGCCACACAATGAACATTGCAAGTAGTTTAAGATAAAATAATTAAATACCTTACTCTGAGAACTAAAGAGATATAACAGGCACACATAATTAATATATTTACCTTTTTCAGTGTTGTTTTCTCAAAAGTGATTTTTTCTTCTATCTAACCCTATTAAGTACAAATAGTTGTCTGAGAAGATCCACAAACTTTGGTGTTTTGTATTGAAACTTCGAGATGAATCATTTGACCAAATGAAGGCAGTTATATTTGATCAGCAACAGATTGAAGAGGAGTGGGTAGCAAGGAAGTTAAGTTTAGGGAATAAAATTTGCATAGAAAGTATAAGACCAGATTCTGGCAAGTGTTGAAGACATCTTTTTTTATTACCTATTGAACAACACATCTCAAATCTTAGTGACTTTTACCAAAGATAATGACTTTTTAAATTTCTGTCAATTAACTGCAGTTGAACAAATCTTTCCCAAGTTCTCTTAATGCAGTGCAGACAGATGTCATTGATGTTTATCTGGAGAATGAAGTACATTGCACGTTCAGATTTGTTTAAAGTAACAAATCAACTGCTTCAATTGAGCTAACATTCTGAACCCAAGCAGAAGTTGGGAGGCTTCTAATGACTAAACTTAAAGGTTTATCTGCTATAATCTATCAATCAAACAAGTCATGAAAGCCATCCCAGATTTAACTGGAGGGGATGAAACTGTGTTTGGTGAGGAAGGGACAAGTCCACCTTTCAGAAAAACATGAAGAATGGGACATATAGGTGTCACTATCTGTGGAAAATATTTTACTGTAGAAAAAGGTTTCAGAATATTAGGTTACTAGATAAGAGGTCTATTTTAACTGCTATCTTTTTTTTTTTTTTGTCCACATCACCATCATGCATTATTTGATCAATTGGAACAGTTGTTTTATTACATTAATTCATATTAGCCTATCTGCATCTCCAGACCACTTTTCTTCAATAACCAGAATCTTCTCTTAAGTCCTGAATTTGTTACTCCCATGTGGAAAAATCCAAATCTGTCGTCCCTTTACAGCTAGAATGACTCAGTTCCACTTTTCTTTCCAGACTTGTCACTGTTCATTGCCTTTTCCAAAATGGGGGTCTCCCTTTAGTTTCTTAACTTGACTATGTTTGCTATTGTTCCAGAACTTTTATTGTTTTAGATGTTCTTCCCTTAGACACATTCTTTTTACCCTCATGTCATGGTCATTTGTTGTTTATATTTTAGATCTTATTTTGAATATCATTATGTCTTTAAAGTCTGTAGGTCTACTATCTTTGTATTTTCATAATATCCCTAACAGAGTACTTTTACACAGAAATATAATTGTCTGGTTTCTTAATAATTTCCTCAAGAGTCTATAAGACCCATAAATCTTCTGTGATTCCCTTAATTCCTTTGAATGGAATATTATATCCTTTACTACTGTCTGTTACTATATGTTTAACAGCTTATAAATATACTATTCACTTGGCATATTATGTCTCCTATTGTCATATATATATAATACTTCATATATGTAATACTTCATCAACCTATGACATTACACACAACAGATTCTTCTTAAACTCATATGAAACATTCTCTAAGATGTAACACATTCTCAACCATAAATTACATCTGAAAAAATTTATAAATGATAGAATAAAGTATGCCTTCAGACCATATGGAATTAAACTATAAATCTTAAAAAACTTGGAAGATTAAAAAACATTTATGGATAACAGATGGGTCAAAGGATAATCTCAAGAAAAATTAAATATAGTTTGAATTAAAATGAGAATACATTCTATCAAAAAAATTGGAATACAATGAAAGAAGCACTCAAAAGGAAATTTATAGTATTGAATGACTATATTAGAGAAGATAACTTAGGTGAAATAGACCAACTTCTTTAAAAATACATCTGCTAAAATTCATACAAAAGGAAATAGTCTGAATAGATCTGTATCTATTTAAAATTTGAATAAATAATAGCTGTCTAAAACAGCACCAGCATCAGATGGGTTCATTGGTCAATTTTTACCAGACATTGAGAGAAGAAACTGCACCAATTTTAAATAATATTTCCCAGAATGAAGGCAGTAGGAATACTTCCTTACTCATTCCGAGACCTGCATAATCTAATATCCTAAGAAGACAAAGACATTACAAGGTAGGAGAACTGCACCAATATCTTCCTTCAACATAGATAAAAAATTTTACAAGTTAAACCCAACAATATATAAAAGGGATTATTTGCCATGACAAAATGGGGTGTATCTTACTGCTACAAGCCTGATTCACATTAGGGAGTAACTTGATATAATTCATCATGCAACATAAAGAAGGAAAATCTATCAGTAGGTGCATCAGTACATGCAGAAAAGGTTTTTGAAAAAAAAATCCAACATACACTGTTGATAAAAAATTCAATAAACTAAGAACAAGAACACCTGCACCTTGATAAAAACAACTGCAAAAAAATTAAAAACTAAATATCACACTTACTGATAAGAAACAAATTATTTCTATCATGATGAATTTTGTGTGTCAGTTGGATTAGTGATAGGGTTTTCATACTATAAACTTCCTAGATATGTTTGTGAGGGTGCTTTGATTAGATTACTACATTAGCCTGTTAACTCAATAAAATAAGTTGGTGTCATCCAGCCCATTGAAAGTTCAAATAGAAGAAAAAGTCAGATTAAGGAGAATTTTTATTATTTTTTCCTGACTATTTCAATGTGATCTCTCATTTTCTACCTGTGTGTTGGGGTTTAAGTTGTTGACCCCTCTATTTTTAGGCTTTCAGACTCAAGCTGAATTATCAGTCAGTTTTTCTGGACTACCAACTTGCAGACAATAAATTGGGGAATTTCTTTCTGAGCAATTATGAACATATCTATCTATCTGTCTGTCTGTCTGTCTGTCTGTCTGTCTGTCTGTCTGTCTGTCTATCATATTTATCTAATCTATCTAATCTATCTATCTGGAGAACCCTTACTATTACAACTTTTCATACTAAGAGTGATATTAGATGAACAAAATTTTAATATTGAGTTCTTTTTTAATTATCTGATGTTATGTAAATTGTTTCTCTGATAATTACATTTAAGGGTGCTAATGAATCTGTTTCTAATAATAAAAAATCACACCAATAATCCTTCACATAGTGAGTGGAGTTTTAGTTCAGGATCACCTCAATGTCAGCCCAATGGTAACATTAACTATGCTTAGTAAATGTTCTGGAAAAGTGAATTCTGGAAAGCAAAATTGTATAAATATGCTTTAGCAATTGACAGAATACCCATAATTTTTTTTTAACTTGTGAAATGAAAGCTGTTATGCTGGGAAAGGCTAAATACCTTAGAATTGCCTTTATCTAGAAAAATAGTAGACTAAAAGCAGTACTGTATTTCTGGAGGAATTTCTGGAGTCTAGTGCCACCATCAAGGACCTAAAAGATATAGGAGTGAAGATTCTGACCACATCAACTATCAACTATTCTGTTTAGCCAGTGCAGAAGATAAGTGGATCTTGAAGAATGACAGTGGATTATGGTAACCTTAACCATCTGATGACCCCTATTAGAGCTGATGCAGCAGATGTGATTTCTTTGCTTGAACAAATTAGCATATCCCCTTACCTAGTGTTCTGATGTTGATATGGCAAATGCTCTCTATCTCTGTTTCTAAAACTCACAAGAAGCAATTTGCTTTTAGTTGCTAACAGCAAATATTTCTGTTCACTATACTACCATACAGTACATCGGCCTTCCAGGTCTGTTAACATTCATTTCTCAGAGATGCTGATTGTGTTTTCTTTCCAGAACATACTGCACTGCTCCATTACATTGATGAAATTATGCTGATTGGACTTGGTAAGCAAGAATTTTCAAATATAAACTTACTGGTATAACATTTATTTTTCAGACGAGGAGAAACAAATATGACTAAAATTCAGGGATCTCCTGCTTCAGTGAATTTTATAGTCTAGTGTTTTAAGACTCTAGGTATCCCTGAAAGTTCAAGTAAGTTTTATGAAAAGGTGATCCTCACCCTCCCTGCAGCTATCTACATTTCTCCTAGGCTGCATCCATGGTGTGATGGAGGGTTTCTTATTTCTTAAAGAATTGCTTTATTTCTTATTTTTGCTAATTGCTTAAAGAATCATATTGCTTATGTACAGTGGTAGGTTCTCTACATTATTAGGCAGAGTATTAATCCTTGAAGAACAGTGGTGAAAGGAAAGCCTCCTACAAAAATATACAAGCATGCTGGGTTGTTCTTGAATGGAGAAATTGCTGCATGTGAGATCATATACCAATTCGTGAACAGTGATCAAGTATTTGAATGGATAGTTCTGACATATTCAGAAGAAATATGACTGAACAATTGTTCACAAGGAAATTTTGGGGAAAGTATATATAGATAGACATAAGTGGGCAAAAAAAACCTGAAGATATTTGTGTCTCACTTGAATGCTCCTTAATGGAGGAATTTTAACAGAGGAGGATTTTAGTAATCAATTCTGTGGATCTTAAAATAGCTAATCACCTTAACAAATTATTCTATATCAATTATTCTACATTTCTATTTATGTCTTGTACTAGATTCTTGATGGTGCCAGTGTCTTTTTTTTTTAGAATATTGTATAGGCTTTTAAAATTCTTAATTTCATTTGTATTCATAATTTAAGATATACAACAAAATCTTTCTGTGATGTGATTCTATGAAGAATTTAAAAATAGGAACATATCATATTTTCCACATCTGAATATAATAGAAACGTTGACTAAAATCTAGTCATGTGCATTGATTTCATTCTTCCTAAAAGACCCTCCAACTTCTCAGATATTTGAGAGAGGAATCTCCCTTGAAATCCTTTGAGAAGAACCCATGAAATCCATTCCTCTGACCCCTGCCAGCATTTCAGATGTGTACCTCAGAAGAAGCAACGCTTCACAGCCGTTTTAAGGTTTCAAAACCTTTTATAGAATTCAAAACATGAACGGAATATCAGCAACGTTCAGAAATGTGTTTTAAATTAAAATAAAAATTTGAAAAGCCTCAAGTCAAGTTGAAATGAGTGGACTTCATTTTGAATGCAGAAAGATCTGCTTCA
This sequence comes from Uropsilus gracilis, assembly GCA_004024945.1. Lineage (NCBI taxonomy): Eukaryota > Metazoa > Chordata > Mammalia > Eulipotyphla > Talpidae > Uropsilus > Uropsilus gracilis. Next base: position 132,794 of record PVHY01001750.1, read on the forward strand.
GCTATCATCAATGCAAGATACATGGTTAAATTGAAGCATTTCTTTTTTTCCTAAGAAGTTACATCTTTTGATAACTGAAACAGTGCCTCTGGGATCTAATCCAAAATGGCAGCCATGATGTAGCAAATCCAAGGGGAGTCAAAATTGCTGAGAAATCCTAAAGCAGCTGTTACCTTTGAAAGAAATTGCTGCAAAGATCTCAACATGCTCCAGAGATGCCAATCAGAGATTAGTTGCAAATGAGGATAACTTATTGTTCCATGTAATATGAGGGGTATCCCCCCTACCCCCTGGAAAGCCTTGTTAATAATTTCATAGGCTCTGGATTTCTGAGGGATTTAGAGACAGAAAACTAAATAGAGGTCTTAATCTTGGGTAACATCTGAAGAGAATAAATTTAAACTTGGGTAGTGGAATGAGTGAAACTTGGTGTCTTTGGTTGGCAAAAATTCTCAATTCTTAAGTTGCAAGCAGAATTTAAAAGAACTCTCCTATAAATCATCTGAATCAATTTAATAGATTTTTGTTCATTGATAATAGGATGTATGTTTTGGAAAATATTCCAAAGACCTAGTTGTAAAGAGTCGCTTAGGAGCTAAGCATATTCATAAAAGCATAGTCTTGATATCTACCACAGATTGTTATTCAGTATTTCTTTCAATTTCAACATCAGTCAGAAAATAAAGGAGTGATATCAATTAGTTTTTAGTATTTATAATATACTTGGTGTCAAATATGATAGTATTATCAAGAAATATAAAATTAAGAAATATAGAAATTGTGTTCATGTCTAAAGTATGTATGTCATGTACTAACTGTATATATATGTATATATATATAAATATAAGATTTTGTATATAATGTTTGACCATTCTTTTCCTTGATAAAACTCATTTTAAAGGCCATTTTATGGACTTGACACTTCTCTAGTTCTCTCGTCTGCAAAATTCATTTGGTCACTAAAATTTCCTACTTTCCTGCAAAATCTATTCACTTTTTTCCCCATAGAAGAAGCCACTTTGTTGAATAAAGTGATGGGCAGTTTATAAGGAGATTTTAATGTGTACATTGGCTCTAGTTCCTATAAATGGTTTGCTGAAAGTATGCACTATGTGTCCAGCTGATTTTCATCTTAGGTAATGATGGGATTTTCATCTTTGGTAACTATGGAAACTGAACCATAGGCCAGAAAAAAGTGCCAGATTGGTGCTAAGAACTTTGGCCAAACCAGTGAAACTAGTGAAATCCCCATTCATTAGTAATCTGTGCGCACAGCGTCAGTTCAAATAGAGGACACTGTTGAGGTATCAACAGAACACATAGTGAGCATGAGTTGGTTGCCACATAATCACTGGGTTTAAAAGGATATGTTAAGTCTAATTCTGTGAAAGAAGAATTTATGGAAGTAAGTTTGGAAGTGTGGAGAGAACAAACAGAAAGACCTAAGAGCTTTAGATTTCTGTTTCAATTACACTAACCAACAAACCTGATCTTGGCTGAGTCTCTTAACCTCTTAATCTCAGAGCCTTTTTCTTAAAAGTACTCCTTATTTAAGCCTATGTCAATATTCTATAAAGCATAATTCCAACCAAAAATATGTAATCATCTTAGTTTTAGCCTAAAGGATGGAGTGGTATTATAACCGTGCATTTTATAGTGTTTTAAAGCTTATCTATATTCAGTAGAAGGAATTCACAGTATTAACCCTTCCATTTATGTCATCTAGTAAACATGTATATTCAAATTTTTAAATATTATAATGAATTAGTGAATATATAGATATATCAGGAAAAAAAATGATCACTTCTGAAAGCTTACAAGCTAAGGTTTATCATCAATTTTCAAATATAAATTAAAAATAGAGTATCAATATAGTTTATGTCTAAGACTAGAATTACTCAAAAAAGTCCTAGAAAGTTCAGTTCTTTGTTACATGGAAAAATTGGAATAAAGAAAAGGTGAAAGTAAATTTCAGGTCTGTGGGGATTTGAAAAACTGCAAGGTTAAGCAAAGAAAAGGGACAAACTGACTATGAAACCTAAGGCATGCTGGTTGTGGGACTCTGTGTAACCTGAGGTGATGCATAGGCCTAGAAGTAGGAAGCAGTTCCAGTTTCAGGCTGGACCCTCCACTTGCTCTGTAGTCATTCACTTATTCTCTCTGGGTATTCACTTACTCTGTCTGGACATCAGTTTCTCCTCTGTGTCAGAAGGAAGAGAAACAGGAATATTAAATATTAAAATCTCTTTTAGGACTTAAAATGTATGATTTAATGATTTATTTTCCTGGTGACCAATTAAAGTTAGTTAGATTTTTGAATTAGGAAGTCATGGAGTAAAACTAGCATTTGAAAAGATAACATTACTCTGTAGAATGTGAGTTTGTGAGCAAGGGAAGCCTGGTGCAAAGGAGTTATTTATAACTGGGGGCCAAAAAAATTTGTTTTATAGAGGGTGGACCAGTTTACATCCCCACCAGCAGTGTAAGAGTGTCCCTTTCTCTCCACATCCTCACCAGAGCACTTGTTGCCCATTTTATGGATGAGGGCCATGAAAAAGATGTGGTATATATACACAATGGAATATTACTCATCAATTAAAAATTACAAATTAGACGATTTTATGATAGCATGGATGGACATAGAAGAATTCATATTAGCAGAAACAAGTCAAAAAGAAAAAAAAAAAAAAAAACAGAAACCAAATGGTTTCACTACTATATGGGACATGGAAAAGATAAACAAAAATCCATGAAGAAAAGTGAAAACAAGCCAACAACCAAATTGAAGTACACAACCTGGAGGGGAGGGATGGGATAGGGTGGGGACAGTCAGGGAGGGGGAGTGAACCCCAGAGATCACAGAGATGTGAAATTTATATATAGATAAGTTATTAAAAAATAAAAAAATAAAAAATATTGTTTTAGTTCATGGTGTAAAGAAATTTTTTTCTCTGACATCACTTCTTATCACATTTTGAAAGAGAGGACACAAAAATAATCTGGCCTCTTTCACATTTTTTTCTTTGCCATTTGGTTTGTATTCCTGTGTTCTGTGGAAGAAGGAAGCCCTCTAACTTACAAAAAGGGTTTAAGACAATTTGTTCCTGTGGGTCTTGAATGAACAGTCAATATATTTCATCAGATTGCCTCAGCCAGTGTAGCTCCTCAAACTTTGCAAGCATGTGGTGAAAATCTGAAGGTAACAGAGCAACTTCAAGGAATTTTAATTCAAGTAAATGCTAGGAATGGAACATTAGTGTCCTATATAAATATTACGCCTCCTCTTTTCCTGAAAGTGTGCCTCTTGCCACTATCTTAACTCTTGGTATTTCCAAATTTTAATTTTATCAGAATATTTGCTACCTCTCGTCATATGCAAAATGAACTAGAACGGATTCCCATGCCTTAGACTCAGTGGGTTTCTTGATTTCTTGAAACTTTTTTTGCTGTATGGATAATGTAAAGAGGTGATCCCAGGGGGTCCCTATGAGACCACAGATAGAATCTGCAAAGTACACTTCCGGTGGCACTGTCTCATGAAATATTTTGCCACCAATTTTGGAGGTGATTCAGTTCTTGTTCATGTTTTGTATTCCTGTTATATGATTTTCAGATATAAATGAGAACAAACACTGGAGATATAGGCCGGTGTAAACCGTTTTCCCTGTGGAGTTTCTCTTTATTTCCTTCTCAGGTAGGGTGAGACTCTTCTCTCATTCTCCCACACAAGGCCATAATTTGCCTCCTAAATATGTTGCTAATTAGGAATTCAGTGACATATCTGCTCTGCTATCTGCTCATCTTAACTTCACTGCTGATATAGTCAACTTCTTACCAGTCTGAGTGAAGCCCACTATGATTTGGAGTGGAAGGCATAATTGGAGCCCACTGACATCTGGAACCATTTTTCTACTGAAGGTCCCTAATAGAAATTCTACTCCCTTCTTTCCTATGCTGTGACTGAGGACCTAGCCAGTGACTCCACACAGGTGGCTGTGTCTCATATAGTTACTAACAGGTTATTTTCTGTTCCCATAGATACATGCTTTTCTCATTTTTTTTACTCTCTAATAATCACACATTTGTAACTATAGAAATGCTTTGGCTGTGGTTCCGTAACTTTGAAGCTCATCCATGATCTTTTGAGGGAAAAATCACTAAAATCATGTTTTTTTTTTTAATAAAATAGGTATTGAATTGAATATTTCTATATTGAATATAGAGCTGTTAGCATGGCCAACTTAATAAAGACTTCTTTAGAGACATAACTTCGGAAACTTTGTGCATTGATAGTAGGAATGTAAAATGATGCAGCTGCTCTAGAAAGCATTTCCTCAGTTTTATATAGAATTACCATATAAACCAGAGATTTCACTTTTAGTTATATACCTGAACATATTGAAAACAGACATGAAACAGGTACCTGTATGCCACTGTACTTCTTATTATTCACAGTTTCCAAAAAGGTCCATCAGCTGTTAAATGTATAAGCAAAATGTATTATATCCTTACAGTGTAATATTATTCACACCTAAAAGATAATGAAATTTTGATGAATACAACTTGATTGTAGGCTATGTGAAATAGCCTAGACCAAAAACAAGCAATATTCTATTTATATGAACTATCTAGATTAGATAAATTCATAGACACTAAGTAGATTACTACAGTTGAAAGAATAGAGAAATTCGGAGTTACTGCTTAATAGGAACAGAATTTCTGTTTGGACTGGTGGAAAAATGTTAGAAATAATGATGATGGTAGTACTACATTGTGAATGTAATTAATGCCACTGAACGATGTACTTAAAACTGATTGAAATTGTATAAAACTAGGCTTTAAATGTTACACAGACTTTAATGCAAAAATTAAAAATGCACTGTCAGCACAAACTCAGAGTTGTCTAGCAGCATTTCACCCAGAGAAAGTTAAATGACTACATAGTCTTCCCCCGAATTATAAGAAATCCATTTGAGATTTCTGGATTGCTTGATTTTTTAACTTGCACTAACAAGCATCTGAAACAAGTATCTGAGAAACAGTGTAGTATAGAAGGCAAGAATATGGACATGAACTAGAACAGATCAGGGTAGAATTTAGGCATACATAAGAACTGGCTCTTTCATTTATTCACTGCATGACTTTGAATTAGTCTTGTCTGGGTTTAGATTTTTTTATGTGTAACATCTGTAATAGTATATCCCTCATAGACTGTTTTGAGGATTAAATGTGCTAGAAATGTAAACTATCCACCAATTGCCAGTTACGTGACAAGCAGTCAATAAATTGCATTTATAACACACACTTGCTTCATTTTCTCCGCTATTTCCTCCCACTAGTCCCTTCTGTAGCCAGTGCACTACTAACTTTGGGATGGCTCACTCATTACTCCTCCGTTTTCCTGCTATGTTCTTATCACTCATTTCACCTCACCTCTGTTGATAAAAGAAAAGTCATACAAACCTAAAAAAAATTTGCTCTGATTAGTTTTTGATAGCAGAAAATGAATCATAGTGGCTGCCATTTCTCCTGCCACTCCTTCTCACCCCATGCTATGCAACCCTTGCCCACTTCTCCTGCCCACTTCTCCTTTACTGGATTCTCATGAAGCACACACAGTGATCAGAACCAAGCTGGGTATATGAGGAATTGGGAAGGGGAACATCAAAATAACCCTGAGTTATTACTCATTTCTGGTCTCCTGAAGTCCAGCATTCACTTTGAGTTCTTCTTTCACTCAACCCCAAGAAGACAGAGAAATAATGCAAGGAAATTGGAGTTGGGTCCCTTTGGTTCTGTATACATTATTTGAAGCAATTTGCTTCACTATATGAGAACTTAAAGGGGACAGTTGAAGAGTATAGATATTTTATTACAATCTTAGCATGACGGAAATTTGTTGTGGTTTTTTTTTTATACTATATTATAGGTAGCTTAACATTGTGCCAGCTTGGCACATTTCTGGAGGTCAGGGTTGGGATACTAAATTAATTTCAATCAGTGATACTGTAGTAAATTCCAAAATCCATTGATATCTTTGGCAAAAAATTGATTTTACGCAGCTCTATACAGCATGTAGAGATTAGCCCTCGAGCAATATATCCTGGTTTGTACCTTAGGATCCTACATTTGCAGTTCCCAACATTTCCAAAGGGGAAATTATAGAACAGTAATGTAGTTAAAAGAAACTTGAACCAATAGATTGAAATATGATGGGCTCATTTTTTTTTTCTGTGCCCTGTCCTTATCCAAAAATCTCACCTCAGTGAAAATCTATATGAGGCTTTATACCAACTCATTTGAACCCTAAAGATGAAAACTTCTCTGCTGGAACAGACGACTTTCAGAAGGAGTCATCTCTTTGCCCGTATCTTGGACATACTTCTTGCTCATTAGTCTGCACCTTGCATTGTCCAGGAGATCATGTGTGCACAGGCCCAGAGATGCTAGATAAATGACAAGCAGACATGTTTGCATAATCTTCATTACCTTTACCATAGTTCAATGTAATTTCCCCAAATGTTTCATTTATTTTATATTGGAGACTCTGACAGTTAGAATTTTGAAGTACAAGCCTGCATCTGTAATCCATTTATAAACTCTCTCCAGTGCAATGGTGAAGGGGTGGGGGTTGGAGGGAAGGGTGAAGAATTATTTGGAAGAAAAAAAAAGCACTGAAAAACAAGCAGAGGGGAGTAAGAGCACATCTGTTTTCATAAGAAATCATGGAACCTGGCCCTTTTTCAGTGGGGTATTTTACTACCACATGGCTTTAATCCTACATCTGGGCCTGTTGTTTTATGAAATATTTCCCACAGATGATGTCAATTATAATTTTTGTCCCGGTCGTCAATTTACGGACTCTTGGAATAAGACAAAATGAAACAACCAGAAAAAGAACAACTTATGTGGTCTACTCTCTGACAAAATTATAGCTGTGTGATACACATCTAAAATCAATAACTCTGCTAATGATTAGCAGAACACATTGCTTGGTTTATGAGCAGAGATGAGGCCCACACTGTGCACATGTCTGGCACTGGATCACATTTTTTGTTTGCTGTGTATTTACCAGCAGATGTTCAGCTGTTTATTTAATGCTTCTTCTACGAGCCAGTAGTAAGCCCGTGTCTGTGCGACATTTATAAGTCATCTGCCAGCAATACAGGTGGAATGCTTTCATGAAGCCTTTCTTAGTTCCTTCTGCAGTGATGATCTATCAGAGAAATCAAGGATAATTCTTTATAGAGTTTTATGGCTATTAAGATGTGGTGCTCTGATTCTGTGTGTAAAGTCTAAGAAATTTGAATTCCAGCATATGGGATCAGAATCGCTTTTCAGAGTCACTTGGAAAGAACCATTTGTGGTGTTCCATTTTAGCAGCTGGTTGGAGAGTGAAAAGTTTTGCTGAGAAACAAAGAAACTCCATTAGTCCTGAGTAAACCCTAAGTTTGACAGGAATGGTTTCTTTATTTCCAGGGACTCTCGGTGCAAAGAGATAAACCAGATTCTTTAAAAATTACTTCATAACTGTAAGATTTTATAAGTAAAAGGAAGCCAGGAGGTTGGGTGCTTTAAAATTTTTGGAGTTTGAAATTGTATGAAGGAGATTCTGTCTCTCTTGTCCTGCCAATGATGGGGTTAGACTTGTAGAAGTAGCTGGTGTTCTGACAACTTGAAGTTTTAAAATAAAAACAAATAAGGGAGAAAATATTCTAGAATCTTCTAAGTCTTCTGGATCCTTTTGTTGTGGTTGTGTATTAATGTAATTTTTGTATAATTTTTAAATTTTAGAAATACACTCTTTAAAAGTTTCAAAATGCAAAGATATGAATAAACATAATAGCATTTAATATTGATGAAGGGAAGTTTACAGGCATAAATAATTGCTTGTCATTATACCTCTGCTTTCATGAATTTCCTTGTTAACTAGTTTCTTCTTATATCTGCTCTAAAACTGTACTAGGAATGAATTTCTAGAAATGGGAAAGTCTATAGGCAGAAATTCTAGTGCCTGTGGTTTAGCAAAGTGAGCTCAGAGAAAATGAACTAGGGGAAGCAGGGTGTTCAAGGAAGGAGTTCAGTACAGAAAAGATCGAATATTCAGTCTTCAGTCTGGTCCTCAGGATCTCTGGAGTACCAAGTGAACTACTATACTGGTCTCTCAAGACCAAAGGGGGCAGAAAAGAAAAGCATATAATCTTCACCACAAAATAATGCCTGATTATACCACTGGCAAAAGAATGTAGACCCCTGAAAGTAATCTGGGTGGGGCACCCACAATATCCACTCCAGTGACTCACTGAGAGCATTTTGATAAAAAAAGAGTCCAAAACCAGTCGTGGAAATGTTGCCCTCATTCAACTAGCCTAGAGTTACCATATGATAATAATACAGTGCATGTTAAATTCTCCATTTTTCTTCTCTCCAAGTATTTTCACAGTACTGACAACTATTCATTGGCCTTAACCTGGGGTCAGACGTAGGTGTTCTAGATGGAATTACCTCAGGCATAAATTAAGAGTCTCTGGTTCACATATAAAGAGAACTCTTCACTTTTATTGAGTATTAGTTTGTTCTGGCTTATAGCGTGCATTCTCTTAAATTCTCTATATGCCTCATCTCAAACCAAGTTACTGTTTGCAGGGTACCAGAGAAGAAAGTTAGGGAATGATGACCTCACATAATCCTTCACAAGGACAACATCAAGGGTAGATCACAGAATTTTTCTGCTTGATCTGATTTCAGGGGAAATCTGAGATGAACTACTCTTTGCAACTTGTCTTGACCTTGTGCTAGAATTTTCAACATTCCTTATCTCTTTCAATGATTATAGGCTAGGTTTCTTCAGCAGTGTTCTTTAAAAACAGAAATTGTTAAAGGAAGTGTTAAACTTCACCAAGGTGTACCCAGGGACTCATTTTTTTTCAGGGATGCATGTTCTAACAGGGATCTAGCCATCAACCACAAAAAGGCAAAGGAAGCAGAATTTTAGCATAAAAGACTTTCAATAGAGTTGGTGTGCACAGAGAAAGAAGAAAGGATACTCTTATTAATAGTTTTCCAGTAAAATTCCCCCAAATCATCCATCCCCTGTGAGCAAATGCCCAATCAAACAGTTGGCTAGAAGTAGGGTCACTGAGGCCTGAAAACTCACCACAGATCTAAGGGTACCTTACAATGGCAAACCACAAGAAAAGGGTTTTGGCACATTCCAGAAAGTTGGGGCTGAAGTAAACAAACAAACAAACAAAAAAAAAAAACCAAACATACTAAATATAATACATTAAGGAAATGGTGGTAATTTTCTTGGCAGTGCTGCCAAGAACAGCTTCCCCCATGTATCTGTCATCCAGGTGTCTCTTTCAAGTGTTTGTACATGTCTCTCTTCCACAGTCTCTTTCAAGTTCTTGGGTGCAGTCAGAGCCAGAAAGGCAAGATCATGGGCTCTCCTGGCTACTTAACTCTACCTCTGCTCTTTCTTCTCTTTTCTGGCCTTAGTATTTTGGCAGACAGGACACGGCCACTAACTTGAGAAACTATGGCAATTGGCTCCTGTACCTTGTGGATTAATAGTTTGGATGGTATATTTTGATTCTTTCATTCTTTCCCAAGACTTTGGACCCTATCCAAACTCTTTTGCTCATATTTCCTGCCAGGAGGTTACCTGGGATTCATTCTTTTGGTAGGTCTGCTTTTGGGTCCTGCCAGCTTGGCTGAACTTTTGCCCTCAAGGAAAAGGTTGATTTGGGAGTTTGATAGGAAGTCCTTCTCTCCCCTACACTCTTCCTCTCTATGTCCTTTGAGCCTCTCATTGATTAAACATCTGTGAATATACTAGCGTTTGATTGCTTTGATGTAAGTAGGTGTGAACCTTAGGACCAGCAACATGGGTTTTTACCCTTAATAATTTAGGGTCCTTTGATACCCCTAAATTTATTCAGTATCAAAATTTCCTGGGGGAAAAATATAGGTATAATACAACAATGTAGGTAGAGTAAAATAAACAATGTTGTCGTCAAAAGACTTGGAAATAATTCTCAACTCCTGAAATGGGAGAAATTTCCATTTTCTGGAAATCTCCACATTTGGAGATTTAATTTATTATATTCAAGGGCTGAGTTTACTGTAGCGAATCTTACATTATGACTGTGAAAATAAGATAAAAAATTACCAATTTTTTCTCATGCTACTTATCTCATTGTTTTTGTATTTCTCATTTATTATTTTAGTAGACATTTGATAGTCACTGCATTAAGTGCCATGAGATTTATTTCATTCAAATGTGAGAAAAAAACTTACAATCAGATAATCACAATATAATATCATAAAGCTACAATCAAATGTGGTATGTAACTCTGGAGAAGATGAGTGACTGTTAGGGGACTCCATGTCTAGAAAGATAAGTATGAGTTTATCAGGAAAAGTAAAGTAGAAAGGTAGACACTACTATTGGCTGAAGGGGTCATCTCTTTTAATTTAGTCAACGAGTATCCCTTCCACCCACACACAAGTAGTTGCCCAAAGATCAAACTTTCATGGAAAGAGTAAACACAGATTTATTCCCAAGTTGGAGAAGACAAACTAAAAGAGCCTAGTAGTCCACATCCTCACAAGTGTCCCAAAACAGAAAATAACCCAACTTCTATTCCTCAGGCAGTTGTGTGGGTTTCACCTCAGTTTTAGTATAGTTCAGTCCAAAGTCACCAGTGGTTCATGTCCTAGTCTTCTGCCCTCAGTCACCCCAGCATGGAGTGAATTCCACAACCAACAGGAATAACGTGAGGTTCAACTTGAACCCCCCCTCCCTCCCTCCCTCCCTCTATCTATCTATCTCTCTCTCTCATTTCCTCTCCAGTTTTCATAGCAGTTCAGCACTACATCATGAACACCTCTGCCTTCATCCGAATCCCAACCTTCAGAAGACTAGAATTCTGGGAACCCCCTAAGATTCGACAACTCCTGGGTTCTTTTCTTTCAAAAGCTAAACTACCAACCCCTGATGCCAGAAGCCCAGATGTCAGATCAGAGCACAGATTCCAAAAGTCAGATCAGTTCTCCTCTCAAAGCCAGTTCTGATCTCCTTCTTCCAAAACTCGAACAGATCTCCCCAAAAGCTCTATCTCTTTCTGAAGTTCTCTATCATCTCCCTCAAAAGTTCTATCAGACATTCCCCCCAAAAAAGCTTTACCTCCAATCTTCCCCAAAAAAACTTCAATTCCCTTGGGCCAAGCACAGTGACTCGTGCCTGTAAGCTTCAGCCTATGAAGCAGCCAGGGCTAGGGATCGCAGTTCGAGTCCCACCTGGGTCCCGTAGCGAGACCTAGTTTCAAAAAAATTAGCTGGGCCTGGTGGCGCGCATCTGTCATCCTAGCTACTTGGGAAGCTGAGGTTGGGGATTGCTTGAGTCTGTGGTACCTCGGGCAATGAGAGCCTGCAGTTCCATGGGCAAAAATAGTGAAACCTAGTCTCAAAAAAAAAAAAAATCAAAAAAACCCCTCCAAATCCCACTCCAACCTTATCTCATCTTGTCTCCAAAAAATCCAGCCTAATACCTAACAGTCCTGTACCTTCCTCTCCCCCCCCCCTTTCCTTGTTCTGACTTCCATCATGAATCCTGATGAAGGGGTTATCAGCCACACTGTCTTGGTTCACCTATAATTCAAAACCTGGGCCTTGCAACAACAGGCACCAGAGGCTAATTTACAATAATATTGGCCAAATCCTACTTAAAATCTAAAATATCAAAACAAAAGATCATCAACCACACCCTGGCATGGTCAAGCTTATGGTTCCCCATCTGGACCTTGAGACAATAGGCACTAGGATTTAAATTAGCCAACTCGAAAAATTAGAAAAAGAACAACAAGAAAAGCCAAAGCCCAGAAGAAAACAAGAAATAATAAAAATAAAAGAAGAAATAAATAGCATAGAGAACAAAAAGACTATCCAGAGGATCAACAAAACTAAGAGCTGGTTCTTTGAAAAAATAAATAAAATTGACAAGCCCCTCGCAAAGCTCACAAAGAAAAGACCCAAATAAATAGAATCACAAACAAGAAAGGAGAAATCACTACAGACACAAAAGAAATTCAAAGGATAATCAGAGACTACTATGAACATCTATATGGAAACAGATACAACAATCTGGATGAGATGGACAAATTCCTGGAAAAATACAACTACCCAAAACTGAACAAAGAAGAAATAGAGAGTCTAAACAATCCAATCACAAGCAGTGAAATTGAAGCAGTCATAAAAACTCTCCCTAAAAACAAAAGCCCAGGGCCAGATGGTTTTACAAATGAATTCTACATGACATTCAGAGAGGAAATAATACCTATACTATTAAAACTCGTCCAAAAAATTGAGAAAGAAGGGAAGCTCCCAAACACATTCTATGAAGCAAACATCACACTCATACCAAAACCAAACAAGGACAGCACCAAGAAAGAAAGCTATAGACCAATTTCCCTAATGAACACAGATGCAAAAATATTAAAAAAAAATACTAGCAAATCGAATCCAACAATGCATAAAAAGCATTATTCACCATGACCAACTGGGATTTATCCCAGGGGCACAAGGATGGTTCAGCATCCGGAAATCAATTAACATAATCCACCATATCAATAAGAAGAAAAACAAAAACCATATAATCATATCAATTGACGCAGAGAAAGCATTTGACAAAGTCCAGCACCCATTTATGATAAAAGCCCTTGAAAAACCGGGGATCAAAGGAACCTACCTCAACATAATAAAAGCCATCTATGACAAACCTACAGCAAACATCATCTTAAATGGGGAAAAATTAAAATCATTCCAGCTGAGATCTGGAACTAGGCAAGGATGCCCACTCTCTCCATTACTTTTTAACATTGTATTGGAAGTCTTAGCCAGGGCAATAAGGCAAGAGAAAGATATAAAAGGGGTACAAATAGGAAAAGAGGAACTGAAACTATCATTATATGCAGATGATATGATTCTATATGTAGAGAACCCCAAATAATCCACAGAAAAACTCCTTGAAATAATTAACCAGTTCAGTAAGGTTGCCGGCTACAAAATCAACACACAGAAATCAGTAGCCTTCCTATACGCAAAAAGCCAGGCAGAAGAAGAAGAAATTAAAAAAGTCATCCCATTTACCATCGCACCAAAAACAATTAAATACCTGGGAATAAACCTAACAAAACACGTAAAAAAACTATACAAAGAAAACTTTAAAACGCTGCTAAAAGAGATAGAAGAAGACACAAGGAAATGGAAAGACATTCCTTGCTCATGGATGGGAAGAATTAACATCATCAAAATGGCCATCCTACCAAAAGCAATCTACAGATTCAATGCAATCCCATTAAAAATTCCAATGACATTCTTTAAAGAGATAGAACAAAAATTACAAAAATTCATATAGAATAACAAAAGACCTTGAATATCAAAAAACCTCCTCTCCAAAAAAAGAGAGAATGGAGGACTAACTAGTCCAGACTTCAAACTATACTACAAAGCCATAATACTTAAAACGGCTTGGTACTGGTACAACAACCGACAATCAGACCAATGGAACAGAATTGAGAATCTGGAAATAAAGCCACACACGTATAGCCAATTAATCTTTGACAAAGGAGGGAAAAACTTACATTGGAACAAAGATAGTCTCTTCAACAAATGGTGCTGGGAAAACTGAACTAAGACATGCAAAAAAATGGACCAAGACATCTCTCTCACACCATGTACAAAAATTAATTCAAAATGGATAAAAGACTTAGATATCAGACCTGAAACCATAACATACATAGAGGAA